>BQNB010039805.1:0-47845 GCA_026074375.1 Tanacetum coccineum | reverse complement strand
ATAAAATTATATTAAAAAAAACCCGTATAGCTAAAAAAAGAAACCTTTAAACATAAGCCTCACACATAAGCCCATATAAAAAAAAAACAAACTATTATGAGGCCGAAAAAATAAAACCGCACAAAATAAAAAAATAAAAATAATAATGTCTCGCGTAGAATAAAACGACGTAGTTTTGTTCCACACGCTACAGTGCTCGGCCCTTTGGGCTCCCAATTTGGGCCAACCCATTTGACTTTTTTTTTTAGGCAATGTAAAAAAAACCGCTCGGCACAAAATAGGAAAAAAAAATTACAAAAATATTGACTTATTAAGATAAAAAAAATACTCGCGACATGAGACCCAACACATAAGCCCATATATAAAAAAACAAACTATTAAACATGAGACCGAAAAAATAAACCCGCACAAAGAAAAAATAGTAAAAAATAAAAATAAAATTCTAACGCAAAAATTAACCCGCACTATTAAACATGAGACCGAAAAAATAAACCCACACAGAATACAATAAAAAAACGTCACGTTCTCATAAAATTATATTAAAAAAAAACCCGTATAGCCAAAAAAAGAAATCTTTAAACATGAGCCCCACACATAAGCCCATAAAAGAAAAGAAAAAACAAACTATTAAACATGAGGCTGAAAAAATAAAACCACACAAAATAAAAAAAATAAAAAATAATAATGCCTCGCAACACAGTGCCCGGCCCAATGGGCTCCCATTTTGGGCCGGCCCATTTGGTTTTTTTTTTTTTTTTATAAAGATAATGTAAAAAAAACCGCTCGGCATAAAATAGAAAAAAAAAACTACAAAAATATTGACTTATTCAGATAAAAAAATACTGCGTCAAAAACATCGTGCTAGTGTGATAGATTATAAATATGTTTAAAACATCGTAATTTTTATCTTGTGAATCTTTCTATTGGTGGAAAGGGTGTAATTATTTAATTACTAATCAATTTTAAGTTTTACACCATATATAGTCCCAAAGTCTAGACTATAGTAAGTTGAATTCATGCAAAAAGTATACACGTGTAATGATGATTTAAGTTGATGCAAATTGGGCATATCCTAGTTTTGCTCTCGTACACAACTACATATACCTTTCACCACCCATTTTTCTCATTAGTTTCATCCTCACAATAGTTTCTGTACATTCTTCAATCAATTATTCCAATCCAATGATGTTTTTTGTGGTTCTATTTTTTGCTTCATCTCACTTCATCCATGGATCCTGTGGTACGTATACATAGATGCATGCTTGTATTTCCCTTTAAATCTAGTATTAATTGTTTACGTATTAATTTTAAGGGAGATGATTTGCACACTTCACAATTTGATTGGCACACTCAAAAAATGTGTGTTATGCTTATTATACCCCTAATATTTGCACACTTTATTAAGTTATGTAAGGGCATAAATGTCAAAATACATATAATTTGAGTGTGTCAATCAATTTGTTGAGTGTGCAAATCATTACCTTAATTTTAATATTTGTTATTCCAACGAACATGATCTGTAGGTACTATTATATGCGAGGATTTGACAAAGGATAATTGCTCCTTTGCCATTTCGTCTTATGGAAAGCGTTGTGTTTTGGAGGATTATGAAGGTAAGAAAGGAATGGTGGAATATCAATGTCGTACATCAGAAGTAATGGTAGAGATCATGTCGGATTACATTGAGACCGACGAATGTGTTAGAGCATGTGGTGTTAATAGAAATGCTACAGGTATTTCATCTGATGCGTTGCTTGATAAAAACTCAATAGTTACTCTTTGCTCGCCACCGTGTTACCAGAGATGCCCTAATATCGTCGATCTTCACTTCAATTTGGCTGTTGGTGAAGGTAGTCATTTTCCACAATTTAATCTTGATCGACATATATGTGATCTATAGCTGTTTAGGATATATAGCTAGATCGTGTGATTAATAATGCATACAAAATAGACCGGTAAGGTGATAAGGGGATAACTTATATACATTTTTGTACAGGAGTATCGTTACCAGATCTATGTGAACAGCAGCGTAACCATCCTGATTGTGCGATGATAGAGCTTTTGAGCTCGAGTTTTGTTGCTGATGGCCCTGTGGGAAGTAAAAGGACTCGTCTTTTTAGCGTGGCACCAGCCCCATTTTTGATCTAGCCCTTTTGCGCATTTTTGTTGATATGTACGTTTGATATATGTGTTTTGGTTTTTGTTGTTGTTTCAAGTTTTGTTGTAGAGCATCTTGCGGAATAATTAGCAGATAGAGAATGTAGATAGATCTTTCTAATGATCATATGAACTTTTTGTAATGGATGTTCTAACTTTATTATTAACTTTTTTTAAGTATATTTCACACTTTACTTCCCTGTCAAAATAGTTGGGTTCATAGTTTATATCCGTGTCAAAAAATTTGGGATATCCACATCTCTCTATCAATAAACGTCGGACAATATACATCTATAAGGATGAACGATGCAAACTTTTTTTCATTATCTCTAAAGTGGATCTCACATGAAGGTATAATCGTTCTTTTTTTTGTAACAAAGTGTATTTTGCAGTTTTATTATTATTATTATTATTTTTTTTGAACGGCAAAATTTTATAAACTAGCAGGGAGCTAGAAAAGAAATTACAAAGATATTAAATGCGGGTTTTTAAGCCAATCATCCTTAGAGAACTTTCTACTACACCTACTATTACACCAAAGAAAGGAGGAAGAGACAATATTCTCAAAAAGGATCGATCTAGACGGCTTCTAACTATTTACGTTTTTTATGTATAACACATATATATCGAGTCATTCCGACCAAAAAATACCCACGGAAAGATCCGTAGAAGACCTCCTTTTCTAAAAAAACAAAAAAAAAAAAAACAAAAAACCTTTAAAACGTGAACCCCCGGAAAAAGAAAGACGAATAGAAGAGAACCACTATACAAAAACAAAAAGATCTATAGTTACATGGAAAACATAACCAGCAGCACACGGCGGGAAAACCTTGCACGCGGATCTGAACCATTCAAATGAGAACTTAGATTGGCTACATGCTTTTGGCCTATAGCGAACGTCTGGAAATGACTCGCATATCGATTTATCGAATTTCACGAAACATTGAGTTTAGTTGCAGCTCGCTCCTACAAAAGTAGCATCAAAAAAACGCTTAGAGAATAGGGAGAATGATCATTAGCCTTATTACATGGCATCTGATTAGCTGCGGAACATAATGTTTCTGCCTTGTTTATTTAACAAAACCACACTACCAAGAGTCATAACAATGAAATGTCTGAAGAATCAAGTGTGACAAGAGAAACGTAGGCATAAGTGCTCTCGAGGCAGCACACGCCAAGTCCTCCTCATCATTCACTTATCGTATCTTGAGGCCACTCCGGTAAACTACAGGAAATAATAAATATGGCTACTGAAAATATGAGATGTCACCGCGCAAATACATAACCAGATAATTGGCATCCTCGGATACAATAAGCAATGCTACAGGCATTATGATTTGCACGATATAAATTGCGGTCCTTTTCAATCTCTCCGTCTGAATGCAAAAAAATCAATCTCTCCCTTCTTAAATGAATAACTATTTCTCATTCCTCCTTTCTAGCGTAACATAACTTCATCAATGTCAATCAAACCTACATCTTTATACACCATGCCTTCTAGAGCGAAAGACACAGTTTTCACCCTTTCCCGTCAGATGCAATATATCATGCTTTATTCAGTACTTTTTTGTCCTTTTCTTTTAATCCCTTGTTTTTTCTTTTTTTGTTTTTTCTTTTTCTTGTATGTAGACGTTCTCTCTCATTATTCATCGCGACATATAAAGACAACAGACATTGGTTCTGTAAACAAAAGAGAAACTCAAGAAAAAAAAACGATTAAATAAATCAAATTCTCTTATATCAACTGGGAGCACTAAATTAAACAAAGTCAGATATGTAACCTTAATTATATATGATAATATAAATATAATGCGTTGAGATTTTCAACGAAATGACTCAATCTATATTGTTTTTAGAAGAAGTAGGCACACAAAAGAACGACTTTCAAAACACGAAATGAAGAACCAAAACACAAACAAAAAAGCACAAATAACTTAACCAACAAACATTGAAGATTAGAAGATCAGCGCTTATGATGCTTATATTGGAAACAATCCAATCCAATAGGCAAAATTTTTCAAATGTATTAAGTGAAGGGCATAAAAAAACCATAAAAATAAACCGAAAAATACAATAGCATAGGGCTAAGGCTCGTAAATATGCAGTAGATCAACATTTCGGAATCAGTGATCATAATAAGAAGGGTTGGGAGTAAAAACTTTATAACCCCACTACCACTAAAACAAAAAAGCATAAATTCACAATTATCAAACACAACAACATATACGCGAGACCACAGATGCCCAAGAAAAGTGCGAGCCCCAGGGTTAATTTTGGATCAGTGGTTTGGGTGGATGTGCGCCATACATCCCTATGATTATGCTTACTTATAAGTTCTAAAAAAACAAGAACTATGAAAAACCAACAAAAAAACAGGATATAACCCATAAAATAACACGAACCCAAAAAAACGAAATGTTGTGACATTCGGTAATAACGTCGAGATGATATCAATTTCTGCACAAAAACATGTTCTGAGAGCATATGGAGTAATTCATGAATCACAAAGCAACCAAACAATAGCGGACACACACTTGTTGATTATCTTGACAGTGATTGACGATTTGCTTTGTCGGGCTAGTGAATTCTTCTTTTATTGCAATAAATCAAATTATACATTCCTATCTAAACTTAAATACATGAATTTAACGAATTCTCAGCATATTTTCCGAATATTATTAAAAAACAAGTACATACACATTCAACTCTCTATTCTAATCCATTCCTTCTTCTTCTCATTCCATAACAATCGAATCTTCTTCATCATTTTCTCTTATATCACAATTGGGGCATCCTTTCTTTTACTTTTAAATTTCTTAAATCAATTTATCCATTATTCGTTCCTTATTTATATAACTTATACACAATTCTCTTTGCTCTTTCCTCCAAGACAAATTCCTGCGATAAATCCTCTCCATCTCTAGCTCATTTCAATCCACAAGATATAAACATCCTTTCCCTACTCACATCTCCAATAATATCTCTCAGAAGCGAAAATCCAAATCCTCTCCTCATCAAATCTACCTTAATACAAACAACATATCCTCACCACCGCAATCGGAACAATACACTTCTAACTACTAACAACAACCAATGGTACGAGTAACTTTGTGTACAAAAACAAGAAGCTATTTGATAGACTTATCTACTTCACTTTAATATTTTTTTATTTTTTCAAAAATCATCACATAAACATTTGATCATAAATAGATAAATAAAAATTATGCATAAAATCAAGGACATGTTTAATTGGCGCAATTTCTCTTTCATTTCTGTTTCTTGTCCGGATTTTTAATTATTTTAAAGACTCTGATCATATATGCCTACATACAAGATGACTCATAAAAGTTAGTATCTTCTTTCTGTTAATCACAAACGGGGTTTACGGACGAAAAAACAAAAAGAACCTCAACAAAAAATCAATAATATAAAAACAAGAACGAAATGTAATCATATACATAACAAATAGTATCAAGAAGAAAGATAAAAAAATGAATTTCAACAACGAATATTTAGAGTATAAAAGGGAGATAAATTAAAAAAAAGATTCAATGAGCGCTAAGAAAAAGTAATAAAAATTTCAATATGAGTAAAAAAACACAACCGCGAAATTCATAAAACGCACACAACTCAGAAATGGGTTTCTTAACAGGAATCGCGGACTAAAGACGAGTCATAAAACAAAAAATATTTAAAACATGAAAAAAGAACACAACAAAAGAACAAAGGGAGCGAAAGGAAGTGAACTCGGCTCACATGGGTCAAGAAATAGACAAACGACCGAAAAGAAAAGAAAGGAAGTCACGCTAGTAAGGAATCACTAAATGTAGTGATAAGAAGTCTTCGACAAGCGAGAAAAAATCATAAGTATAAAGCCATAAATAATCAAAATCTAAAGAGAGCGATACGCTGACAACCACAAAACAAATTGGGGGTAAATACGGAAAACGTAAACACGAGACAAAAAAAAAAACTATATTTTTTTTACTCATATTTTTTTATTGTCTTTTTATATATTTTCATTCCTTTTTTTTTCCACCGCGCTATTTATCTATCTTCTATACATCTCTATATTTTTTTTTTTCATTTTATACTATTATTTCTTCTTCTATTTTTTAATAATATATCTTTTTTTCACTTTCTTTTTTCGTTTTATTTTTTCATGTTATATTTTAAATTTTTTACTATCTATCTCTCATTTTATTTTTTTTTTTCTTTTTCCCTATCCCTTTCTTTTTCTTTTATATTTTTAATTTCATCATAATATTATTTTCTCCTTATCCAACACTCCTTTTTATTTTATTTATTTTTTTATCATTTTTTTTTTTTCCTTACAAAAAAATGAAAAAATAACCAACACCAAAAAATGGTTCTAGTAAATAGGACGAGTGAGTGACCAATGCTATAGAGAAATAAAAAAGAAAAAAAAAAAACAAAACAACAAAAATAATGTATAATGCATAGTTGGAGAGAGGTATGACACTAAATAAAGCAGGTGAAGCGAAGAGCTGAGTAATAGAGATAGAAAAAAAATCAGATGGTGGTGTCAACCTAGCCAAAAACAATGTTGCCACAATAAAATAAAAATTGCGGATAGAGTCTTATTGAAGAAATAATAATTTCATCATTGAGAGAAAATTGTATTTAGGTTCAAAAAATGATATTTTGTCCAACATTTATTTAATCGTGAACCAAATACTAAAAAGATTTCTAATAAATGAATCATTGAAAAAACAATAGAAGTACACTCACAAAATAAAAAAACACGCTTACAAAAAGAAAAACAAAAAAACTTAAAAAGTAAAAAAAAAAAAATAATCGTTCCCATCGTCTTCAATTTGGCTTCTGGAAGATAAACAAAAAACTAAATGAATTATGACGCCGAACAAAAAAAAGCGCATAGAAGAAAGAAAACTTCCGCATATTATACAAGCTTCTTTTATTTAACATTATATTGTTAAGCACGTAAAAAAAATTTTTTTTTTCTTCTATCTTAAATTTTTATCTTATTAGATACTACTCATCTACAAATGTTCATACAATATTCTAATTTCTCTAATCTCAAATCTTTATCTAACTAACTATCAATAACTTAGAGATTTAAAGGACGAAAGGCTGATATAAATATTGAAATAAAGAGAATATTTTCTGAATACAAAAAAAAAAAAAAAATGCATAATCATAAAAAAATATAAACAAAACAACAAATTATTCATATAATAAACCTAGAAAAAAACCATAAAAATAAAAAAACAAAAAAAGAGAGACGCAAAAAATAAACAAACGAAAAACTCTCGCATGGTCAAAGCTTCCAAGAGGCCAAACAACAAAACACAAACCACCCCCCCCCCCCCCCTCCCCCCCCCTCCACCCCCCCCCCGTCCCATTCAACCCCCACAACCTCCCCCCCCCCCCCCCCCTGAACCCCAGCTCCCCCCCCCCCCACCCAGTTAGACCCCCCCCCCCTCCACCCCCGCCACAAACCCCCAAATCCCCCCCCCGCATCTCTCCCCCCCCCCCACACCCGCACCTCTCCCATCCCCGGCCACTCACCCCCACACCCCAGATCTAAAATTACAAAAAATTTCAGAACCAACCAACTTCTCGATCGTCCCCCCCCCCCACGCCCACCCCCATTCTCCGGCTACACCCCCCCCCCTCCCCCCTCACCCCTCCAACCACCCCACACCCACCCCCCCAGACCTCCAATTCCCACAACATAAGCGCCAACGCTCCCACCATACCCCAACACTACAATCTCACATTCCACAAAAAACATCAAACAAAATTCACACCCCAACTCATCTGTGCATCCCAACCCGCACAACTAAATAAACCTACCTCCCCACACCCCCACACCCCCACCCCACACCCCCCCAACAACCCCACCCCCCCACCCAAAACCGAAAGCTCTAAATCCCCTTTCCCCCCCCCCGCCCCCAACGCAACATCAACCCCTAACACAACCCACCACACACAACACACATACGAAACACCCCCCCCCCCCCCCTTCCCCTAACACCACCCCGCCATTTACCGCCCCCCCCCCCCTCTCCGCCACCATCATAAGAACCCACACCCCCACACCCCCCGCAACCACCCCACCCCCTCCCCCCTCAACCTCCCCCTGTGTCGACCGCACCCCCCCACACGCCCCCCCCCACACCAACTCCTGCCTTACCCCCCCCCCCCTCCCATATCCGAACCCCCCCCCCCCCCCCCCCGCCTAAACCAACTCCCCCCACTCCTACACCCCCCCCCCCCCGCATCCCCCCCCTACACCCCCCATCCCCCCCCGCTCACCCCCCCCCCCCCCCCACTCCCATACCACCTACACACAACTCACCAAACGACTAACCCTACCCTTCCCAAGAGCACACCCCCCCCCCCCAATCATACCCCCCCCAGCCCCCCCAATTTCCTTAAAACCTACGTTTACCCTTACTCACATATTACAAAATCACTGGTAGCTATCTACCTGATACAAACAAATCAACACACCACCCTCAATACAACAACAGCCACAACACCCAACCACCTCACAAACCAACCAACCCCACCACCAACTAACACAACCCCCCCACACAACCCAACCACAACCCCCAACACCAACCAACCAAACAACCAAACACCATGACTTAAATACAAAACGTCCCAACCCACTCCGATATGATAAAACGCTATCGGAAACGGCTACCCTACTACCGGTTCAACCTGAATAACCTGTTTTAATCGTCGAACAAACGGGTCAAATATAAACCTTGTTTCATATTTTCGAAACCGGCAGGATTTAGACCCCCCGTTGGAGTGACCCGGGTCAACCCGTTTCTTGAGACCCGGCCGGATTTCAGTTTTTTCGTGTTTTTTTTTACAAATAAAGCATGATAATCATTATACGACTGAAATTTTTAATAATAATTTTTTATGCTCCTTAATTTCATGATTTATATATATATTTTTATTTTCTAATCATTGCAAATATTTTTTATTTTTTTGTTGTGGAAGACCGGTGACTCGACCGCAGGGCCGTCTCGTTGATTTTGGTGGCCCTGTGCCGTAACTACATGGAGGCCCTACTAATCACGAAAAATTTGAATAAAAACAAAGATATCCATTAAAAATATGTAAAAACTACTGCTAAGCTTCCAAAAACATTAAAATAACAATGCTAATACAAATAACCTAATTTATTCTCAACAGCTATGAACGGTAATTTATTTAATCTCTCTTATAACGTTGGTGACTGCAAGTATCACTATAATATTTCATTTTTGAGAAGCTTTTTTGTGCAAATGCCATAATTTACAAGTATTGATTTTTAACAGGACACGTTAAGTTATTACTTATTAGTATGCTATATGTTTGGTAAGTAAATATGGGCCTCGTTTATGTTATGTCAGTTAAATCGAATCTGGGCCTGAATGACTTTATCTATCGTTCATGAAAACATATACCGGTGGTAAATTTACATTAATATAATACTGAGTAATAGTTAATGAAAGTATGAAACAATAAATGCTGGCCTTAAAAGTCAAAGTCTAACACATATACTATATACTATAAGGAAAGTTTGTTAGAATTTTTGTGGCCCTGCTCACGAGGTGGCCCTGTGCGTACGCGTCGCTCGCACACTCCTCATAGCCGGCTCAGCTCGATTCGGGAGTTCGAATTTAGAGAACGCGAATTTTAAAATTGCTTACCATCGTCATGGAGTACTAAAATTGTTTGTGAGGAATTTTCAATATGAGTATAGAACATGTTACAATTCTTGCGGGAAAATGTTGTCAAATAGTAAAGATGTTTGATGACTGTTCAAATTAAGTCACTCAAACTTTAAACTATTCAGAAAAACCATTCAAGTTTAAACACTGTTCTATTATTGTGTAATTGTCCAAAAAACATATTTTTAAGATATTAATATGTACATTTAATTGGTTGTACCTTAACAATAAATACACACCCCCTGCATTTCACTAACCCCAATCAATTTAATGTACAACCAACTTATGCACAGATGAAAAACGATATATGCCGAAAAATAATAACAAAGTTTGAAAAGTGTTCCGTTTTAGTCACTTAAACATAAATTTTACATAAAAATAAAACACTATTGATACTTTGAGCGACTAAAATGAACACTTTTCAAACTTATTTATTATTTCCATAATCAAAACTAAGTTGTCAGTGACTAATTGGTACAAAACTGAAAGTTGTTACAATTTCATGATGGGGTAAAATCATTAAAATGTTATTGATTCCTTACAATTTACCTCCTTGGATATGCATGAAACGACAATCATTCATTCTTTCATCAATTATTCCTGGGGAAAAAGCTCCTGGCAATGACATTGACGTATATCTAAAACCTTTAATAAAAGAGCTCCAATTATTATGGACGGGTGTTGATGCTTATGATGCTTTTTTCTAAAAGCAACATTTCAAGCTAAAGGCTTCCCTTATGTGGACTATTAACGATTTCCCTGATATGACAAGATTTAGTCAGAGGGCTGGAAGCACCAGGGTCGTGGGCATGTCAGTTTTGTGCGAACACCACCCACACAAGGTGGTTAAAGCATGGGCAAAAAATTTTGCTACAGTGGTACAATCGAAGAATGTTAGAATGCCGAATCATAGTTGACGATTTCAAAGGAACGATTTGATGGTACAATAGAGAATAGAGGTCCGCCAACTCCATTAATAGGATCAGATGTTTTGAAAACGTTTAAGTGTATAAAAGATTAAATATGGGAAGTCTAAGAAAAAGGATGAGGAGGTGAGGATGTGGTTCATAATTACTCACGCAAAAGAGTGCAACACATGACAATATCGAGGGTGCATTTTGAGTGTACAAATACCTATCAATTGAAAAGAAATTGACGTGAGAACGTAAGTTGTGGAAAAAGAAAGTGAATTCCTTAGATTTAGAGTATAGGGTAGCACAATTATACTAGAGACATAACTTAGATGTGATGCTATATCGAGAAGAACGTGCTGATAAATAGTTATGGGGTACCTTATAAGGTTTGGATGGAAAACTAAAGACAACGAAAACACCCGTAAGGATCTTGAGGAAATGGGAATTAGGCATGACCTTCACCTTATAAATCGCCCTAATGGAAAGCCGTACTTACCCCCAGCATGTTATACGATGTCTCCTGTAGAGAAGTCCAACTTTTTACAATTGTTAAAAGATCTTAAAGTTCCCGATGGGTATTCATCAAATATTTTGAGGGGTGTAAGCTTGAAAGATCATAAAATTTCTAATCTTAAGAGTCATGATGGGCACATCTTAATGCAAGATGTTTTACCCATTGCTTTACGGCATCAGTTTATTTCAATAACAAACCAATCACGTTTAGTCAAAGCATGACAGAATATTTTCTTCTTTTTCAAAGCGGTTTGTGTCGCAAAAGTTTCTTGACCCTAAAGCGAATTAGACAAAATGGAGTATCAACTCATGCGGACATTATGCGAGTTGAGCAGATATTCCCTCCTAGTTTTTTCACAGTCATGGTCCACTTGACTATCCATCTGATATATAAGGCGAAACTTGGTGGACCCGTTCATTACAGATGGATGTATCCAGTTGAACGGTACTTGTAATCTTCTAATAATGCATGATGTGAACCAGGAAGCTCGTTGGCGTCGTAGGGACACTGAACTACAAGACACTTAATAACGAATCTACCTTTTTGTTATTATTTGTTTCCGGTAGTTCAGGGCGCTTTCTGAATATCCTTTCTTAGCGTGCGATCTGCTTTGTCTGCAAAATAATAGGTTTTTTTTTCTTTCTTAATTGTTTGTTTTAAAGATAGTTTTGAGTAAAGTTAAATACTTTCTTAGATTTGTTAAAATGTTGAAGTTGGAAGTATATATGAGAGAACGTTTTAGTATAATAATAAGCCTGATAAAGTTTTTTTTTTATAGATAAAATCTTTTAATGACTGCATCTGGTTCTTCAATTGTTTGCTTTTCTTTACACATGTATGAGTCACAACATGGTGCTTTTGGGAAAGGTTTGAATGGATCCAGTTCTTTAAGTGTATTGTCTGAAAGGTAAAGATGGCTATTTAGAAGGTTCTGTAAAACACAAACTACCCAATGCGTTCTGGGTTCTTTATTAATTTAAAAAGGTAAGGGTAGTGAACGTCATTACCTCGGCTATCTGACCCGGAACAAGAGTCATAAGTGATAATATTCTTGACATCTTTTCCTTACAAATGAGACATAATAATACAGTCATCTCCCATTATATTACACCATGCATTTGTAACAATAGAAAAGGGATTAAACTCTTTATTGGACCAGTGTGCGATATGTGCTGGGTGGTTTGAAAAGCATGGCTTATGGCAACTGCTAGCTAATTCTCTCCGATTCCCTATTTCCTTTTATCCTTCTTCCTATCAACCACTGATTTCTATAGTGGGCGAAGCAAATATATAATATTGTGTTAATAATGTTTTTGTTGAAATTTTCAGAGTAATTTTCCACCTGGTATGGTTTACTTATATTGCCACTTGCATGTGCAGGACAAATGGCGGACCCTGAGTACAAGCTCTGAAATATCTGAGAGAGAGTTAGAGATCAAAGGTTAGGCACCATCAACTTCTCCTTGGTTCAGTCCATGGTATTCTATCCCCGATACTACTATTTGTTAGAAGTTAGAGTAGATATTGCCGTGTTTATTGTCAAAACTCCGTTTAAAAGTTCAGTATTATGTGAATATATTGCATGATGATCTGTAATGTTCATTATAATTTTAATTCAATACAATCGTAACTTAAAAAGTTATGAGAATTATGCGAAGATAAAAATTCAAAGGTTATACTCCACTAAAGATATATACAGATTGGTATTAGAATCATGATTTCAAACTACTAAACTAATACCCCAACCCTTTATATAATACCATTAAAACAAGCAGTTTTTCAGTTATTTTGACAACAGAACTCTTCCACGATCTGAACACCCCCTTAAAAAGATCCCATGTAGATACATTTATTTGGTTTAAGTTAATGACCAAGTACATTAATATTAGTTTCAATTCAGGTTTCATTATGAAGCTAGCTATATTGCATTTGATACAGTTTCCAAGATGTTCAAATCAAAAACAACGATGCAGAAACATAAAAGAAACAGAGTGAAATGAATCCACAAACATCACACAACTTTCAGACACAATCAAAATCATTTCCCACGATATGCAAATCACTCGTCAAGCGAGTTAACACACCAATCACCCATCAACCGCCTTAAAATCAACTTGTGGACCTTTTTTTTCATAAAAATATACCCCAAAACTCCTCGTCACCTTGATCTTCACATATCAAACACACGTCGACGATTAACAACACCATCACTTATCATCCTCGTTCAAACCAGCTATGTCGACTAATTACTTCTTTATGAAATGCGTCCAAAACTCTTCGTCCTCTCATCTTCCTCATGCAGCATCTGTTGGAACCAAATGTGTCACCATAACTCTTCTTCCTCCACATCCTCTACTACAATTCACAGTCATTACAATCCCAACCTACTGTACACGAGCCAGCTTTGCACCAATCTTCATCCTCAAATTCTCTTCTAAATCATGACCAAGATCTATTATCGGAGGTTGAGATCAATCTAGCTGATCAGTATGAACAGAATTTATTGTCGGAGGTTGAGATAATAGGTAACTAAAATCAAATTTTCAATATAAATTAGCCATGTGTTTGTATATTATATTCTAACATATATGATAATCTTATAGATTTGAAATGGAAACATCTTATGGCCACAAAAAATGACCGCAAAACAAGTTTAATAAGCTGAATGGTGAGTAGAATGTGTTGGAGTGCCATGTTAAATAAGGAATTATCAGCTAATCTAAAAGTCCGGTGTCCCTTGTGTTCAAGATACATGACCATAAATCTCAAGAACCAATCATGCCCCTCGATGCCAAGGACTGGAAGGATGTAAAATAGTGTCGATGCCTACTTAAAGCAGAACTCCGGTAATACATTCAGCTACAGAAATGGTTTTTTTATCTTTTATCGTACAATTACTTAATAAGTTATCCCCATTTAAGTGTCCTGTGTATTGACAACTTTGGCATGCGCCGGAGGATTCAGCATACCTCAAGGGGAAAGTGTAGACGTAGGTTCTTTCTACTATGCTTAGAAGAACAGCGAAAAAGGACAGTAAAGTAAAGGTTTAAAAATGGAGGCTTGAATCAACAAGCGTGCGAATTAGTTTGAATGAAGCTAATGGTCAATAATGGTCTAGATGCACCAAGAGAAAACATTTACAGAAGATGAGCTTTGGCAGCTATGATTTAACTGACTCCGAATCCACCAAAAAAACTTCTGATAAATGCTTAATTGTACAAATTTAAAAACCCGGGATTTTCCCAAATAAACTCCATAAAGATTCCAAAAAATTGAAAAATAGTGTGAGTCTGTGTCTATGTGTGCAGAAAAGGTTTAAAAAATACAAAAAAGAAGCAAAAACAGTCAAAAAACCGACAAGGAACGAAAGAGACAAGAAAAAGAGTGAAGACGGGAAGCCAAATCAAAAGCCGGATCAGCCCGATGCAAGAAAAGGAAGTCAATGAAGCTCAAAATAAAGGCCCAAGGATCAATTATAGCAAGTCTTCAAAGTTTAAGGGCTGATTTGGAAGTTTTGAGTTCAAAGGACCAAAATTGTAAAAAGAGAAAAGTTGCTTTTTAGAGGGAAAAAGGAAAATAACAAACACAAGGGCTAGATATGTCAATTTTGGAACTTCTTTTACACTACATTTGTGCAATAAGAAGACAAGGACTCGAATTGCAATTTCCTCAAAGTTTTAAACATACAAACGCGGTCAAATCTTCCAACCGCCACCCAACTGAAATTCCCGCCAAAAACCACCACAAACCCAACCTGCCAAATCTACTTTCCCCGCTCCTCTACATCACTCAACCTCGTATTTTAATCATCAACACGTCAATTCCATACTCGTGTCAACAGCTGATGTCCTAAACAACCTCATCAACCAATCAAACGCTTAAAATCACTCTCAATGGATTCCGACTGCTAGAAATGAACAAGCTCTCACTACCTCTGTTTCTTCAATATTCAGCTAAAAATATAAGTTTAAGGTTCATTTTTAAGGAGTTAGTGTGTTTAAATTTTCATTTTGTAACTTTCGTATAACTTTCAAGCAATTTCTTTTAAATCTATATATCAAAATGACAGGCTTAAAATACATTGTAACTGTGTATTTATTAGCTTATGTACAATCCTACTTCTTTTGGAGTAAAAAATTTAGATTTAAAGTTTCTTTGTTCTTTGATTTAAAAATTAAGTTGTATTTTACCTACAATAAGCTTAATAAGCTCATTTGAGCTTATTTTTGGGTTCATAAGCTCAAATTCAGTTTAAAAAATTTGTTAAAAGTCATCATTTACTTTTTTTAGTTCAATTGGAATCAAGAATGAATCACTTAGAGCAATCAAATCAGTTTGGAATCAAACAGGAGTTAATAAGCTTTAAACAGCTTATTGAGCCTA
The DNA here is from genome assembly GCA_026074375.1 of Tanacetum coccineum. NCBI lineage: Eukaryota > Viridiplantae > Streptophyta > Magnoliopsida > Asterales > Asteraceae > Tanacetum > Tanacetum coccineum. The sequence continues at coordinate 32,156 of BQNB010039805.1, read as the reverse complement.
AAAAGCTTAAAGGTTTAGTAGGCTATAGCCAGTATATGTTTTTGATATGAGGTCACTCACTTCAGAAAAGAGGTCGACCTCTAAGTAGTCTGAGACTTCTCCAATTCAGGTTTTATCTTTCTATAATTCATACTAAGTGTATTAAATAGCTTAATTCATCTGTTTATTGTAAAATTTGTCTTTGTGTGAGCTTAATTCGCTTTCATTTTTGCCTAGTAGTTCATGAGATGTGCAATGGCATTAAAACTGTTTTAGTTCAATTTCATTTATTTTACAGATTTTGATCTAATTCTGTCAGTTTAGTATAAAAGGCTAGGAAAGAAAACTAGTTATTCTTCTTAATAAGCTATGTATTTATAGTTCTTAATTAGATATAAAAATATGGTTATTATAAAGTGTAAGTAATATAAAGATTTCAGCATTGCATTTTAAAATATAATTTAAGTGTAATATAGATGTAGACTGTTTGAATGATAAGTGTGTTTTTGTGTCAAGGCATTTTTTTGACAAATAAAAGTCAACACAACTTATTCCAAATCATTACTTAGTTTGTGTTTTTCAAAGTTTCATATAAGTTAAAAATTGTTTACAAGTTAGTATATAAGAAATATTCCAAGTTTAGAGCATAAAACTTGATGTAAGCACCAGTGGCAGGTTTAGTTACCTGAGCTGTTGTATAATGTGCTTCCAAAAGCATTTAGATGATGAAGCATAGGTTTGTTGTAAGACTTTATATAACATGTAAATGAGGTAGTTAAAGAATTCTATGAGTATAGACTAAGCCTGCCACTAGAGGACTTTTGGTCCAAGAATATCAGCAACAAACATTAAAATTGTTGTTGCTAGTTTCAAATTTTCTAGCTGCCTCTTAGCTTGTGTAATTAGGAAGTTAAGTCTAGGTTAAGAATCTTTTAGTACTCTATTAGCTTAATAAAAATAAGCTCTTAAGTGTCATTTTCAAGTTTTTTAGGTAGCTTAAAATTCCTTACAAAAGTGTTGTGCAGCATTTTGATTTTAAGCTTATTTTGTCATTTTTGACTTCTAAGATCAAGTGGTTTGTTACCAAAATTCTAATTAGGTTATCCAACATTCATTTGTAGAACTTATTTTCAAAATTTAGCTTTGTGTGGAAAAGTAAAATAAGCTGATTAGCTTATTATTGAAGAAGCTTAAATTCAATATAAAGACTGAACTTGCACTTTTTGAAAGAACATTCCTTGTTAAACTTGTTAATTTTCTCCTTATTTCTTTCTAGATATCTCTAGCATACATCATAAGCATCAAGTAGCTTCTTTTAGTTTTCAATTTCATGTAGTAATAAGCTAGAAATAAGCCAAAACTTAAGAAGATAGGAAAATCCTTTCTTTCTGTGAACAGTTTCAAAATCAAAGATAATTAGCTTATTCAGTGGATAAAAGTAGAAAGTGTCTTTATTAAAGTTGTTTAGAATAAGCTGTTCTATAACTTTCATGTTTTAAGTTTTTGCTGAATCTCAATTTTTCAATAAGAAGCCAAAATAATCAATATCTAGGGTTTTTAAATGGTACTTCTTAATAGTAGCAGGGGCACCCTTTACACTGAAGTGTAACTTGACAGTTAGTGTACCCCGCCTACCCTTTTCTTTTCCTCTTTTACAATTTCAACCCTAGACTTGGAAAAATAAATAGGTTTAAATTTTCAATTTTTTAGTTTTAATAAATTAAGTTTTAGATTTAAATGTGGTAAAATTAGGCACAATTAGGTATAAAAATTGGTGGGCTTTTTGTTTCCATTAATTTCCTGCACGCTTTCTAGTTTATAAAAACAATTGTTCTTTATTTTTCCAATTAAATTTGTATTTTCTAGGAATTAAAATAGATTCTAGGTTAATTTCTTTTTCTTAAATAAATCATAAAAAATAGAAAAATAGCTGAAAATTTTTAATTCTTTTGTGAAAATTTTCTATTAAAATTTTTCCTTTAAAGTATGTTTTAAAAATAAAAGTAAAATTTTAGCAATTAATTTTTAGAAAGAAAAGAAGTTTTGTTAATTCTTTTTTCTTTAAAAATTCATAAAATTCAAAAATAGTTATAAAATTCTAATTCTATTTTCTAAAATTTATTTTTTAAATTTGTTCATACTCCTATGGCATCGTGTCATACTCCCTATCCAACTGTTCTTTCAAGTTTTTTCCTAGCCTGCATCGCAAAGTGTTGGCAAAGTAATCAAACGAGCATGATCTTACGCCAAATCGTCAAGAGCCAAGCTAGGTTTTGATCTACCCGAACTCGAGTTCGCAGTACAGCACCACAATCTCCACGCAATCTCGAAAATCATCCAAGGACTAACACCATAAAAAAAAACCAAAATAAAAATAAATTAATTGTTGTCGATGCTATTGCTGGTAAACTATTAATCTAATAAACTTTTGTAAAATATACTAAGACGATTACGAAACCTTTACAAAAAAACACACAAAACCCTAGATCCATGAGGTCCTCATCCGCTGTCACTTCAGATCCAAGATCCACTCATCTAATCGATTTGCCTAACCTGTTTGATTTCCATTCATCGAATAACGTTTGATTTGTTATATCTAAAAAGCTTTCCTCTAAATCTCTCTTGTTAGATTCGACGGATTTTTAGAATTAGGTTTTCGAATTCTAATCGATTGCCTTGGTCTAAGTAATTACACATTCATCTGATTTAGAGAGAACTAGGTTTGTTATTCATTGTTTATCTTTATCTGCTAAATCTCTTTATTCGATTCTTCGACGATAATCACTTAATTTTAGACCTCCTTTCAATGGGATGTTGTTTTAGGGTGTTCCTTTCCTTTTCTGATTGTTGTTTGAACTCCCTCAATCCAAGATGACTGGTGGACTACCTATGAAAATAACCAAGCGTCAGTTTTCCTCAAATGAAGATTTTACCAATAATAGATTCCCATACTGGTATATTGTAACTAATTTTTCCAGATTATGTCAATTCTCGTGATCTATGGAACAAATTTAGCGAATATGGAACTTTATAAGATTGTTTATTCTCGAAAAAAATGTCTAAAGCAGGGGAAGAGATTTGCCATTTGTCCCGTTCAATTAAGGTCTTTAAACTCGATAGGACTGGTGAAGAATTTATGCCCCACGATAATGATTGGGAGTTATCATTTGTTTGCAAATACGGTTAGGTAATGATAGGCCTCAAAAACCTCTGAATCCTAAATACTAATGTCCCCCAAAAAGTATGGTTCGAGAAGTGATGCAGACCATAGTAATGGCTCAACGGGTTCTCAATCAAGAAAAATGTAGGTGTGACTTCTTATGTTTTCAGTTAGAAATGGGGTAACTCCGTTGGTCCAACCTGGAAATTCATTGTCATCTGCTCCTGCTCTGGTGTTAGATGAGGAGTGTGTTGTGGAAAGGGATTTCTCTAATTGTGCTATGGGGAGAGTCAGTCCTCTTTGATTCATTAACCAAGTACAATCCCTTCTCGAAGGACGAGGTATTCGTAAATGTTTACATTGTCCTATTTCCCTTGGAGGCTTGTGGGTTATTTTGAAATGGGATAAACCTGAAACGAAAAGAAAATTTGGTTTTAATCATGTTGGGAAACATATTCTTGTTTCCAAGTGGATACAGGAAGTAATCCGGACTTTGTCAGTGATGAACTAGTAGTGTGGTTAGATATTGAGGAGGATCCCACTTTGATATGCTTGGTCCCTCTGCAAAACGTTTGATAAAATCGGTAACAAATGGGGAGAAGTGCTGAACATTGAAGACTCGTATGAGACATTACTTTGACGTAAGCGTCTATTGTGCATTTTAACTAAACATCCGGTGTCCATTTTTGAATCTTTTAAAATTATTTGTTAAAGGTAAAGTGTAATATTGATCGCGGCAAAGAGCTATTTAACTATGACTCCCTTTCTTTTGAATCTATAAGAACATGATTATTCCTCGGAAGACGAATCTGTTCAAGGATAGGATCTAAAGAAAATAAGTATATACACGTATGGAAAAGAATGAGGGTGAGTTTAAAAATAGTGAAAAAGAAGGAGAGTTGCTGAACCGATTTTATGGAAAAACTACTCATACAATGGAACACAGTTGTAACACGGGATAAGTAAATTACTTTCTGGCCTTGATACCCGTTGGACATTAATGAACTGATAGAGGTCTAAAGAAGCCTGTAGAGGAGAATTTGGAACCGAGTCCGTCTCTGTCACACCCCCCGGGGTTCTCGCCATTGGGATCATTTGATTGCAAGTGACAAGGGAATTGAATAAGGAGTTTTCACCTACGAAAGTGCTAAGGTAATGAACAATTCACAAGTTTACATGTAGATGTTTCGATTAAACTCTGTTGGAGGGAAGTGGAATAATAAAGGGATCTTGTTTTGGGAGTTGCGTCGATGAGATATTCGTGTGGGAAGGGCTATGGGGTATTCTAGTGTAGGGTGTGACAAAGATATCGAATCCATCATTAATAAAGCAAAGGAGACGAGCTTTTTTTAGAGAAATTATTATGTCTTTTAAATATTCAAGTGCTTGGTACAAGTCCAAAAAAGGATGGGTAAAGGAGATTATGCTAATAAATAATAAACTTAATTTTTATTGCAATTCAAGAAACCGAAGATGGAGAAGGTGTCTCACATGGATTTGGAAGAATTGTTATGTGGGGTAACTCGAATTTATTACAGCTTGGTTTAGTGAAGCGGCTGGTAATTCTGGGTGAATTCTTTGTTATTTTAGGGAGGAATCTTTTTTCAAGAAAGATTATGTTACGATCTCGGATTCGTTGTATGTCCATTTAATGGAAACGTGGATCCCTATAAAAACTTAAGCATCTTGTGGTTCAAATTACGCCCCGCAGCAACCTTTCTTTGAGACGGGTGTTTAAGGGAATATTTTCTGATTTTGTTGGGACGTTTGGAATGGAAGGCTAATTTAATTGATCGGACTATAAACGAGTTCGTACCAATGTTTGAAAGACGAGGAAACGAGTTTTAATGTTAATAACCTAGCTTTTTTAAGCAATCTTATCTTCATTCTTGTTTAGTGGAGTAATTAAAATGGAGGGTTACACGTTTTACTTGTCCACACCCTTCGGGGCGTAAAAAATGAAGGTAAGTTGGATAGGCTCCTTTTTCGGAATGTATTCTTACTATTTTCCCCTCATTTCGGCGTTAAGTTTTAGACCGCATTTCTGGACCACGTCCGATTTTGTAATGTGACAGGTTAAAGTGGACTTGGACCGATTCCTTTCAGGTTCTATCATACGTAGTTCAAACGTCGTTGTTTTGATGATATGTTGGAACTAGACTTGGCGCGCCTAGGCTTATTCGTACAATAATAAAATTGATCGGTTTAAAAAGAAGTAACAAAGAGCTCAAAAAAGATATCAGGTTGTGGGTTTACGATAAGAAAATTCAGCAGTGCAAGGTTTCTAAGAACTCCAATGTTCCTGAGCTTCGTGATACTGATAAACGTTTGGATGCAAAAAGGGCCTATTGTTCGTCTGATTATTTATGGCGACATAAAACTTAATGAGTAAACGCTGTGAATGATCCTAAAGGAGATGGAAGAATGTATTTCGTCCAGAAAGCAAAAGGTCAGATGGCGATGAAGGTGACTAGACACCTCGATAGTTATTTTCCATGGAATCATTAATACAAGAAACGGCGTAAATCCACCATCCGTGGTGTGTTTGTTGATGGTATCGTGGTGCACATATCCTATCTTCGGTGAAGAAAGCTTTTAAAGAATCACTATGAAGCTCGTTTTAATAAGCCCACAAAGGCTAGATTGAAAACTCAGTTTCCTCCTTTCCGAATCGGTTTACTACTTATCAGGTTGGCCTGACTTAGAGCGTCATGTGTCTCATGATGAGATTAGATTGGCTGTGTGGGATTGTGGAGTCAATAAGTCACCGGGCCCGGACGGGTTCACTTTTGAATTCTTTAGAAAATTTTGGAAGGTTATTGGTCCGGATTTCTGTGAAGCAGTTGAGCATTTCTTTAAACAGGGCTCCGTTCTCTCCTAATGGTTTGTAACTCATCTTTTATGCTCAAGATCCCAAAAGTCCCTGGATGCAAAAATCGAACAACGATTATCGCCTAATTATGTTAATAGGGTTTAATATATGAGGTCGGTCACTAGAAAGTAAATTGGGCAAGCCGTTTTGCTATGGGTAATAGCATGCTTGTGTCTAACACTCAATCCGAATTGAAATACGGTGAATATGAAGATTAGTTCAGAAAACTATAGCACAACTAATGAAGCAGTATAAGAAACATTTGAGTTAATTAACAAAATGTAATTTTTTTACTTTTAGAGAAGAAAATGTCAAAACTAAAGGTGATAGTCGTTCTTGTAGTGTTACAAGCATGAAGCCTACAAATGTGAGATTTGTTGTTTAGGATTATGTGCATTCACGAGGTTTAGACATTAAATTTTAAGTAAGTGTTAATTTTGTAAGTTTTGTTATTTTTTGTATTTGCACATTGATGGTCTTGTTTACTATTATTTCAGTAATTGTGAATACGAGTTTTTTTTAATTTAAACAATTGTAAGTTTGTAACCGTTATAATACATGCTTAATACCATACTAAACAAAGAATGTTAATCTTTATGTTTGTTAATTACATTGTTGTGTGTTAACAATAATTTTTAAAACCCGTGTACGCATGTGATAAACTTACAAAATAAAATAACAATAATTCTTTATTGAACGCATTTGTAAAAAAAATCCGGATATTCTTATTTAAACTCATAAAGAGGAAAAACAAGAGTTGTTCATATACGTACAACATCATCTATTTATTTATATGCACAATAGTTCGTGCTTTTATTTTGATATTGATAATCTTGTGTATATATATGTTGTATTTTTAAATGTTGTATTTCTAAAATATAAAGTCTGAGGGTATAAAGTCTAAGAGGTTATTTGTTTATTTTTTGAAATTATTAAAAAACATGAAAACTTATAAATCTACACTTAACTCTATATTATTTATTTAAAATTCAATTACTAAAGTTTATTAATTACCATTTTTTTTAAGTTTTTATTTTCACAAATTTGACACATATATTTTTACATGTTTTTTTCTCCATCAAATTCTTCCACCAAAATTTTCAATTTTGACTAAATTTGATTCAATTTTGATTTTTTTTAACCAATTAGATATCACGATTTTGCCTACGTGTTAAAATCAAACGTTCTAATTGATCCAATTTTTTTTATAAGATTAAATCTCATAGAAAACTTCAAAATTATGTAATTCTTTTATTACATAAAAGATATGTGTAATTTAAGAATAATGATGGGAAGACTTAATTCATTGGGAAAATTCTCAAAAAGGTTCAAAGTTATAAGTGAAAATGCCTTTTTATCTCATCAATTTTTTTTTCTCAAGATACTCCAGAGCAACTAAGCAATTTAAGAAAAAATTGACACGCGTTTCTTATTTTAATATTAAAGTACAGACATGTTGCTTAAAAATTTTGTACTTTAATATTAAAATAAAGGACACGTGTCAATTTCTTTTTAAGTTGACCAGTTACCCGAAACTATTTTAAGAAAAAACTTTTGTTTAGACTAAAGTTGCATTTTCAAAATGATTTTAAACTTTTTAAGAAATTTTCCCTAATTCATATAATTAAATGATCGTTGGTATTTCTCCCTTTCTAGCAGTGGTGAATTTAGTGTGAAAGATACTCGTCTTGCTATTGATGATTTGGTGCTTCCCTCTCATTCTGAGCCGACTAGGTGGGTTAAGTTAATTCCTATTAAGATTAATGTTTTTATGTGGCGAGCTCGTCGGGGGTGTTTGCCTACTAGATACAATCTGGTCCAAAAAGGTGTTATTTTGGAGTCCACTTCTTGCCCGGTTTGTTTTTCGGATGAAGAGGATGTCCATCATTTGTTATTTCGATGTTCTCTATCTCAGGAGGTTTTGCATCGTGTTTGCCGTTGGTGGGAGATCGATTTCCAGCTTTGGCGTTCGTTCTCAGAATGGGACGAGTGGTTCTCTTCTATTCGTCTTCCGGGTTCAGTTAAAGGTTTTTTGGAAGGAGTCTTCTACGTTGCTTGGTGGTTTATTTGGGGATTTCGGAATCGTTCTACTTTTGATGTTAATAAGCCGTCTAGATCGATCCTTTTTGAGAATATTGTCTCTTCCTCCTTTCTTTGGTGTAATAGTAGGTGTAGTAGAAAGTTCTCTAGGGATGATTGGCTTAAAAACCCGCATTTAATTTCTTTGTAATTTCTTTTCTAGCGTCTTGCTAGTTTATAAAATTTTGCCGTTCAAAAAAAAAAAAACATTTTATAATGTAACATTTGAAATGTATATTTTCTTTTTCATAATCCTTATCAATGATCTTGCCATATGTCATGATCTTAGTGTTAAACATGAATTTTAATCATGCAAATTATTTTTCATAATTTAATTAAGTCAATACATAACACATATAGACAATCAAATTTGTGCTATTTTATTGAAAAAAGTTAAAGAAAGGGAGGCGATTTGCACACTTTTTTTTTATTGGGACACTTAAAAATATAGTGACTTGACATTTATACCCTTGTAAGAATGGATATGAGTAAAAGTGATCTAAATGTATAAATGTCAAGTCATTATATTTTTAAGTGTCTCAATCAAAACAAAGAGTGTGCAAATCACTTCCCTTAAAAAAACCCGACCAAAATAGTAAGATACTGACATATGAAGTTGTTTACACTTTACGCGATTCGATTATATTACAAACGTTTACGACCTTGCAAAAATATGAAAAAAATCCGGTTTTTCAAATGATAAATTACTAATGATCGGAGGGTTTTGATTATTTTTTACTCACTTTTGAAAAACCTATAAGTTTAATAAAAGTATTTTGTGGATAAAGAGTGTCTTTCGGGTATGAGTCTCAACTCGAGCTTACATTAGTTGATGCAACATTGAACAAGAATAATTGCTGAAGCTATTTTTTGTGAGTAGACGATGAAAAAAAAACCGAAATTAGAGGGTTCATGCCGATTTACAATATTTTTGTTTTTGTTTGATAAATAACGAATGACATTTTCTACCACAAAAGATGTCAACGACTCGTTGAAGACTAGCCTTGACGGGTAGGTGCCAACTGCCACGTGCCTTTTTATTCAATATTTTCTTTGTTGTTTGAGTACAACAAAATATAGAAAAATCATTCAAGATTTTTAAAAGCCGGTTTTTTAGTTGATCCGATTTAGTGATCGGGTCATCAATTCAACAGGTTAAATCGTCGGGTCAAATCGGTTATATATATATATATATGTATATATTTAATATACTGAATATGTAATGTTGTATGATTTTATAATTTATCTTACGTTCAATTGAACCGATGAAAAATATTGAGTCTTTACTCATTAGCTTTAGCTTTTTTATTCTATATTATAAAATTATTGCAAAGATTTGCAAAAACAATTAACTCATTATTACAAGTTGTAATAAACTATAATAAAAAAATATTAGTTTGTGTTTTACGTTAGTTTTGACTCTATTTTAACTAACACTAGTGATCATCAATTTAATTTATCAATTAAACTTAGAAATGTTTATGGGAAAAAAAGTTTTTTTTATATTCTTTAAAAAAAAGTTACGACCCGGCCAGATTTATCAAACCGGGTCAACCCGAGTTAATGAAAAACCGCGGTTCAATCCGGTTCACAAACAAACAAAAATCCGATTACATCCAGCCCGGTCTCCAAACCGATTCACGAATCAACCGGTTCAACCGACCGAGTCAACCCAGTTTTAAAACATTGCTTAAAAGAGTTCTAAGTGCCAAATGCTACTAGAGTGCAAAAGTTTAAAAAACCCTAATGGCGAATCCCTAATGGCGATTCAATATAAAATCGTCCCAAGCAATCAATTTGTTTAATTCTGATCCAAATCATTATAATAAGTGTTTCTATTGCTTGTTAATATTTAATTAACTTGCGATAACATTTTTTATTTGGTTTTGGATTGTTTTACATCAGATTAGTTTTTGCTAGAACACCATTTTTTCCAGCCACCGTCATTGATTTTGGTGGGTTTTATGGCGATCATCAAATCTTAATCGGTGATTGGCGATCATCAAATCTTAATCGGTGATTGGCGATCATCAAATCTTAATCGGTGAATAATACATGTACAAACACATTCAATGAAAGAAAGCCTAGGCCCAAAATTAGCTGAAAGTAAAAAAAATTAAAAATCTGGCCGGCCTAAAATAGAGAAAAAAAAACTTATAAAACAAACCATCAACTTTTAACTATTTACGACTTTTTTATATAATAAATTTTACTTATTAAATATGTAGCACATACCTACCGATTCATTCAGATAAAAAAATACCCTCGAAAAATATCTTCGAATGCGAACGAAAACGAGCTTCATATTGCAATGCTTCTGACATACGAACGATTTTATAAAAAATGTTGAAATTTAATATAAAAAGAAAAAAAGAAAATTTACAAACGTACCATCAACTTTTAGCTATTTACGACTTTTTTATATGATAAACTTTATTTATCAAATATATAACACATATCTACCGATTCATTCAGAAAAAAAATACTGGTGAAAAGATTTTCGAATTGCGAACAAAATGGGCCCAATATTGCAATGCTTCTGACATGCGTACGATTTTTATAAAAAAATGCTGAGTTTAATTATAATTTTAAAAAAACTTTCAAAACACAACCCTAAACTACTTAATAACTTTAAGAATAATCGATAGGATCAAGAACGTCGAATTTGTGAAAGTTTAAATTATAAAGATCAAGCATATTACTTTTTGCCATTTACACGGTATTTAAAACGATTTCACTATTTATGTTTATATAATATACATACTAAAATGCGTTCGCTTTATAAATAACGTATATTTTTTTTACTATTTACGACTGTATTTAAAGATAGATTTCGCATTCATATTTATATTTATATATAGAGATCGCTGTAAAAGACAACATGATCAGGATGTTGTGAATCCCGAAACCCAGGAGGCTGCTGCATGTAAACAGTCTCGGATAATGAACCATGTAAAAATCCATTCTTGAACATCAAGCTGATGTACAGCCATGTCGAGAAAGACAAGGCTAAGTACCTAGTACGTATAGTGGCCGGTTAACAACCCGGCTAGAAGGCTCATCAACACAATAACCGGCAAGCTGAGTGCTGCCATTCGCAACAAAGACCCCCCATCGAGGTCCATGTACGACGATTAAGAGTGCCGATCCAGCATTAAATTTTATGCCGAAAAATCCATAAGAACGATACAATGTTCGCTGGCCGATTGGTCATGGCACAAGAAATCACATGTATTATTTTTAATTTAAACGCATTATAGTTCATCAAGCATAGCAACGATATCAATGCGGGTCTTGAAAAGCATGGTTGTAGGACTTTGGAATAGGGGAAATAGTTGACACAAATAAAGTATATCGTTGAGTAGGACAATTAGTACCAACACGGTAACGAGTGACCATGGAGTGAGTCGAAGCGGGATTGCGGTTGGGTTGAGTGGTACGGTGAGGGAACCGGGGGGACGAGTGGGTGGTATACTGTTTGTGGTTGGAAGATTAGTCGTGGGTGTTGGGTTAGTAGGGGCGGAAGGAGTGGGCTGCAAAGTGGAGTGATTAGTGGGCTGATTGGTTGGCGGGCCAGTGGAGTGGGCGGAAGTGGAAGTGGGCTGTGGTGAGGGAGATGTGGGTTTCGAGTTGCGGCAACTGGGGAAGACCCAACAGTGGGCATATTATGGAGCATATGTTTTTGTATTAAATTAGGATCGGTGTCAAGGAAATTGTATGGTGGTGAGGCATCGGGAGTCATAGACCCATACGGAAAAACCGTCTCATCAAAAGTCACGTGACGAGATAGAATGATTTTATCCTATTTAAGTCAAGACACCGATACCCACGGTGATTGGTGGGGTAGCCAAGAAAAATCGAGGGAGTAGGCACGGGTTCGTTTTTTGTGAATTGGTGTGAACATAGGTAGCAAAGACAACCGAATACACGAAGAGTCGCATAATAGGATGGTTGTCTTATAAAGACGGTAAAGTGTATCTCATTGTTAATCAGCAGTGGATGAAAGAATGTTTAAAGATGTGCGCCATGTGAAAGGGCTTCAAGACCCAAAGCGGTAGAGGGGTAAGTGTGCTTGAAATAATAAGGTACGGACGAGGTAGGTAAATGGGTACGTATCATGCGTTCCGACTTGCCATTTTGTTGAGATGTTTTGGGACAAGAGAAACGAATGGTAATACCATTGGTGGCAAATAATTGGTGTAAGGCATTGTTGTCAAACTCACCTCCATGATCACATTGCAAGGATTTAATATCACACTGAAACTGATTTTTAACAAAAGCACGGAAATGAATGAATTTAGACAATGCATCAGACTTATTACGAAGAGGATACACCCACAAGTAATGCGAAAAATGATCTAAAAATAAAACATAGTATTTAATGCCTGAAACACTCGAAAGTGGAGAAGTCCACAAATCTGAGTGAATAATGTCAAAAGGAGACTTAACAACTGTTTCAGAAAGCGAAAAAGGAAGTCGCACGTGCTTGCCAAGCTGACAAGCATGACAAAGCACAGTGGACTTAGTCTTATTACAAGAAATCAGATTATTAGAAACTAAATGACGTAACACTTCACTTCCAGGATGACCCAGTCGTTGGTGCCACGTCTGCTGACCGACCAAAAAAGCTTGAGGATATGACAGAGATGTGACCGGATAGAGATCACCCGTGCTGTCACATCGGAGTAGAATTTGACGGGTCCAGTAATCCTTAACAGAAAAACCAAACTCATCAAATTCAATGGTACATTTATTATCTCTAACGAACTGTCTGACCGAAATTAAGTTTTTAACAATGTTGGGTGTTATGAGTACATTATTTAGGTGAAGAGGTCTGTAAGGAGTAGGTAAAGTGCTATGGCCCGTGTTGGTGACTGGAATGGATTTCCCGTCACCAACAAGAACAGATGGATACATGCAAGAATTAAAAAGAGTACTTAAATTAGTGGCATTAGAGTTAAGATGAGACGACGCACCAGTATCCATGTTCCAATTTGCATCTGTTGGATCCCGAAGAGTCATGGTATTAAACGCTTGAGGCAAAAGCGTTGCTTGACCATTTGCTGGAGTCGAACCTTGTACAGTACCCGAGAGAAGAGCCTGCTGTTGTGGGCTGAAGGCTTGTTGGGCCGGCTGTTGACCAGACTGGAAGCCTGGTGGAGCTGTGGGCCGAGATTGGCCTGATAAGCCATTGAAACCAAATTGGGCCAACATGGTTTGTTGGGCTTGTAAGAGTTGTAGAAGCTGCTGTTGTTGTGATACATTCAACCCACCAGATTGAGATCCAGCATGCATAGGTAAAGTCCCCTGAGTGGTGCGATGAGTTGTAGAATTATTACTGTTGCGAGGAGTACCTGAGGAACGAGAGGAGTCATGAAGGAAACGACAAGCATCGCCCCAACGACAAAAGCCACGTCCAAAATTACGACACACCTCACGTGTTGTGGTACGGTTGTCCCGTTCACGATTGTTCCATCCCGTTTGATTACGACTTGATGCTTCAGCCAATAGCACTTGAGGAGCACTTGAAGTAGTGCCAGTAGGGAGTACAGAAGACCGAGAACGAAGCCTCAGCTCCTCCGTTGCCACCATCGATCGAACAGTAGCCAAGTCAGGGAAAGGATCCTTGTGTGCTATGATTTGAGCGAGACTCCCATATTTGTCACTTAAGCCGTTGATGGCGTATGTGACTACATCGTCATCAGACATATCCGAACCTAAATCAGTAAGAAGGGTGAGGATAGCCTCGATCTTTGAAAAGTATTCATCAGCAGTTTGGTCTCCCATTTGAATGACCCGTAATTCTCCTTTTAAGGAGATGGTGCGGGTGCGTTTGTTGTCTTGGAAAATGGTTTCAATGGCATCCCAAGCGGCTTTAGCCGTTTTAGGATTTGCTTTAATCAACCTCTTTCGAAGGGTCGAAGAGAGGGTGAGAAAGATCCAAGATTTGACGATGGAATCAGCCGTGATCCATTCGTCCGTTGGTGGAGTCGACGTCGAGGCCTCGGTGACAGGTTCTTCGATGTGCTTTAGGACACCGAAGTTGCTACAATGGCCTTTGAAAAAATAACTCCATGTGGAGTAGTTTGATTCAGCGAGATCCAGCTTCTCAGGAATGAGACTGTTGATGTTATGAATCGCATAAAGTTTTCAACCAAGGTGAGGGTAGGGGGTGGAGATGGGTGTTCGCTGTTTGTCATTATGGATTGATAATCGATTGTTAAGTCGATGTGATGAAGGTGTAAAGGTGATTGTTAAGTCGTTGTGGAGGGATTATGGTTTGTTTTGTATTTTAGGGTTTGGATCGGCTTGGATAATGGCCTGATACCATGTAAATCGTGTTTATTGAATAAGTATAATAAGTACAATACAATGTATATATATACTACACATTGGGCCTAATCATGAGCACAAGATACAAATACAAGTCAGGCCTTTCGGCCATACAAACACATCTGCTAACAGGATCGATCTATGGATTCCAGCAAATATCTAGAAGGGCAATCTATGCAAATACCACTACTCTTTGAAAGCGATAGTTTTATTTATTAGAAAAATAGATTCGAGACATGTTAATAAACCTTTATAATTTTAGTTAATTAAAAATTATGAAGCTTTAAGCCCATCGGAGGCAGATCCTTAGTAAACCTCTATACATACTCATATTAAGCAAATCCAATGCACATAACCGTTTCCAATTGTATCCACAGTAATTTGCTTAAAAGGACATACCTCTTTAAAAGGAACAAAGACAAATGGTGTTATGAGAGATACCAGGTACTTCTGGATTGTGTGTATCATTATTTTCCCACCCTTCAACCATTTCAAGAATGTCTCCATTAGGTACAGGAACCTCACTCTCTTGCACACCACTTGTAATGATCAAAAGAAGATCCATCTGATTGTTAGCCCCTGGTATTGTACCTCACAACCTTTAAAAATAACAAACAACATTAGCATATGATAATTTATATAAATATGTGAAGTAAGCCTCATAAGTTATACAACTTTTGCAAATGCAAAAAACTCTCCTGTAAAAATCAACAACAAATGAATTGAATCCATCCTCTTGGCTCCCCGTGCCCACTTGGTGACGGTGTATCCAAGTCACCATTTTGAATCCATCCATCCATTTTCCTCCATTTTCACACTATTTTCAAATATTTAAAACTCCGCTTTGAGATATAAAAATATGATCATGGTTATCCACAAGTACCATGGACAACCGTGGTTGTGGTCATACATCGGATAAAACGGTATTATATCATGAGGTGCACGAGCTGCTAGCCCTCTAAAAGCCTCATCCTATAATACGGTAATATAGACTTTTTACATAATTATATCATGGACTAAAATGAAAATATATGGACAATATTAATAATGCAAAAGAATATTATACCATATCAAGCAAAAAGCCATACGCTTTTTCACCTTGTACTGATAGATCTTCAATACAGCCAGCTAACATCACATGGTAATCCATTACAGAGTATGAATTACATTAGTTGTCAGAGCATGGAGAACACATTATAAGTGTTTAGAGAACGGGAAAGATTAAAAGAGCAGGAATAACCATTATACTATAAGAAATGCCCATATTATTATGCTATCTAATTTTGCAGTCAAAAAAATGTTATATACATTAGATATGTATATGAAAATACGGTAAATAGGCATACCTTTCCACTATCTTATGCATAGAAAGAGTCAGTTGGCCATGAAAAGGGCATTCGAACCTATATTACTTTTTATTTTTGCTTGATGACACGGACGTCATTGTCTATCATCACCAAAAGTGCAACAATCATTTAATGATCTGAATGGAGGTGCTAAATGAGAGCACCCGACAAAGAATGACGCCTGTCACCATTGCAAGGAGGTGGGTCATTGGAAGAGGAATTGTCCTGTTTACCTTGCTGAGTTGATAACGAAGAAGAAGCAAGTTGGCACTGCCAGTTCTTCAGATATCTTCTTAATAGAATTATGTTATTTTCCTTATAAATCCTGGGTGTATGGCACTGGTTGTGGTACTCACATTTGTAACACAAAATGGCGTGCGTGCGCAAGTAGAAGCTATTGGAAGTTATGACTCAATTTTACCTAATGGTCTAGTGATTTGTTTAGACAATTTCCATTATGCACCTTCTATGACTAGAGGTGTTGTTTCAGTTTCTCGTTTGGTTGAAAATAGATTTGTTTAGTGTTTTACGGATTTTAGAATTTCAGTTTCTAAGAACAATGTTGCTTATTTAATGCTATACCTAGTAATGGTATTTATGAAATTGATATATCTAATCGTGTGCCAAATGTTAATTCTGTGTATAATGTTAGCAACAAAAGAGACAAACATAACTTGAACTCTACTTATCTGTGGCACTGTCGTCTTGCCCATATAAGCAAGAAACATATTGAAAAGTTGCAACATGATAGGATTTTAAAGTCAACGGATGTTGAATCCTTTGATCAATGCATGTCTTATTTATCGGGCAAGATGACTAGGAAATCATTTCCACATCATCCCGAAAGGGCGACTGATCTTCTTGGCCTCATTCATATTGATGTTTGTGGTCCACTTAGACATGTGTCAAGACAAGGTACTAGCTACTTCATTACCTTCACGGATGATTATAGTCATTATGGCTATATCTATTTACTTAAACATAAACATGAGGTTTTTAAAACGTTCTAAGTGTTTAAGAATGAAGTGGAAAATCAACTCGGAAAGCCTATTAAATCAATTCGATCAGATCGAGGAGACGAATATATTAGTCAAGAATTTAAAGATTATCAGCAGCTTACTCCTCCGTATACACCACAACATAATAGGGTGTCTGAAAGGAGGAATCGTACTTTGTTAGACATGGTTCGATCAATGATGAATCTTACAACTTTGCCGTTATCCTTTTGGGATTATGCTCTAGAGTCTGCTGCACGCATTCTCAATATGGTTCCAACCAAGAAGGTTGATAAGACACCATATGAATTATGGTATGGAAAAGTTCCTAATTTGTCTTACTTAAAGGTCTGGGGTTGTGAGGCGCTTGTGAAGCGGGATACGCCTGACAAACTTCAACAAAGATCTGTTAAGTGTATCTTTATAGGATACCCAAAGGAAACAATGGGTTACTATTTCTACTTCCCACCTGAAAACAAAATAGTTGTTGCGAGGTATGCTGAATTCTTTGAGAAAAATCTTTTGTCTCAAGAAGTCAGTGGGAGGGCGGGAGAACTTGAAGAAATTCAAGATGAAGATACATCACCTTCTGAAATCACTAGCGAAATTCCTATGGAGGTTGAAGGTTTCGAACCACCTCATGAGGAAGAAGCTCCTGTTCGTAGGTCCGTAAGGACACATCGAGCTCCTGAACGCTTATGTCTAAATGTAGAAGTGGAGGAGCATAGTTTAGGGGATCTTAATGAACCTGCTAACTATAAAGCTGCAATGTTAGATCCAAAATCTAATAAGTGGCTCGATGCTATGAATGCGGAGATGCAATCCATGAAAGATAATCAAGTCTGGCGCTTGGTTGATCTTCCTCCTAATTGTAAGACTGTTGGGAGTAAATGGCTTTTTAAGAAAAAGACTGACATGGATGGCAATGTACACACCTATAAAGCTCGTCTTGTAGCAAAGGGTTATACTCAACTCTACGGGGTTGATTATGAAGAAACGTTCTCACCTGTTGCTGACATTAGAGCTATTAGGATTCTCATAGCTATAGCGGCGTTCTATGACTATGAGATATGGCAAATGGATGTCAAAACTGCCTTCTTAAATGGTTATCTTGATGAAGACATCTATATGGTGCAACGGCTTTATTGGTCCTAAACATCCCAGGAAAGTATGCAAGCTTCAAAGATCCATTTATGGTCTTAAGCAAGCATCAAGAAGCTGGAATAAAAGATTTGATGAGGAAATCAAAAGGTTTAGATTTACTCAAAATCTTGATAAGCCAAGTGTATATCAAAAGGCTAGTGGGAGAAATGTTACATTCCTCATCTTGTATGTCGATGACATAATCATCATGGGAAATCACATTCCAAGTTTAAAAAGTGTAAAGGCATATCTTGGAAAATGTTATGCCATGAAAGATTTAGAGGAAGCGGCATTTATTCTTGGAATCAAAATCTATAGAGATATATCGAGGTGATTAATTGGACTATGTCAAAATGCTTACATGGATAAAATCTTAAAAAGATATAGGATGGATAATTCCAAACGTGGTTACATCCTCATAAGAAAGACTTGACTTGAACAAAACACAAAGTGCTTAAACACCAGGAGAGGTGAATCATATGCAAAATGTACCGTTAGATGCACTAGACCTGATGTTGCGTTCGCGCAAAATTTGACAAGCCGTTTTTAACAGAATCCAGGAGAACCACACTGGACTGCTGTGAAAACCATTATTAAGTATTTAAGAAATACTAAAGATATGTTCTTGGTTTATGGTGGAAATCCTAAAACTGAACTTTGAGTTAATTGCAATTGCAATGCTGAATTTGAGACCAATAGAGATGACATAAAATCTCTGACAGGATACGTCATTGTTTTGAACGGAATCACAGTGGACTAGAAAAGCTTCAAAACAAAGTACTACTGCAATGCCTGCTACATAAGCAGAATAACATAGCTGCTTCAGAAGCAGAGATGGAAGTTGTTTGGATTAGGAAGTTTATTTCAAAGCTTGGTATAGTACCAACAATAAACGAACCTATTAAGATGTATTGCGATAATTCAGCCGTATTTCATTTTGCCAACGAACAGGGGGTTCAAAAGGGCACCAGACACTACCTAAGAAGATATCATTATGTTCGTGAGTGTATTCAACTGGTCGAAATAAAACTTCTTAAAGTTCACACTTATGACAATCTAGCAGATCCTTTTACGAAGGCTTTACCGAAAGAAAAGCTTACTCAACATGCTAGGAGCATAGGACTTCGTTTAGCTAGTAGTTTCATGTAAATCCTTGTTTAGTATTTGGATAAGGGATGTTAAGACAATTTAATTTATGATAAAGATACTTGGTATTTCGTTATATTTATCTTAAATTGTGTCCTATATTTGCATTTTTAATCCGTGAATAATGTTTTTTATTATTATTCTAAATTAGTCCGTTGTCGATCATCAATATAGGAATATTGTTGAACTAAGACAAGTCTGAGTGATTGGTATATTAGGATATTAGAGGTTGTGTCCGCCAAACTCACATGATATTCATTGGATGAATATTGGACTTCCCCAACTAACAAGATTATCACTTTATGGATCGACATCATTAAGTAAATATTGTAATTGATTTTTCTTTACTAAATCCTTATACTTGAGATGCAAGTAGGTCTTGCATGTGTGGATTATCCTTCTTGATTTATATCTAGTTATCCTGAATTAGGTAGCTAACAAGGATTATTTTAGAAGTGATTATGAAATATGTGACATGACACTTGTAATCAATATAGAATTTGTTCCTTCAAAAGTTGAAGCATGATGCCACTAGGCCCTCGTAAAATTAATCAGATAAATGCATGGCCGTGCCCAAAAACTCAGGTAGATGTGTCTTAATGATTTTTGGTAATCTTGATTAATTACATATACGAGAAACAAAATCGTTAAATAATGGAATAACAATGATCCATATTCCTTTTTAATACGGTATCATTGATATGTGTTTAATCACATATCAATTTTCCTTATTAAAACGAGCTTAAATGACAAAAAATACATGGAAAATACATTGTATATGTCTATTTTGTGAATTGTGTTTTGCAGGTTATGGATATCCACAAAAACACAAAAATGAAGCCCAAACGGACAAATCCGAGCACGAGATTGGAAGAGCGTGAGAAAGCGAAGCCGAAAGCATACTTATTTTTATTGGGCCAACCCGCACCCATTTCGTGGGTCGGGTCAGCCTATTAAATATTTGAGCTATACCAATTATAACCCTTTAATCAAAAGTCCAATTCACAAATCCAATAATGTCCTAGCCCAAGTTATAAGCCCAAAACCATAACCGGGTCCAAAGTCAACCTTATAAACATGGGTTAAAAAGAACTATTCACCCTTATCCCTCCTAAATTTACACTACAACAAGTAAAACGGGTAAATCCACATACTAATCCACACACGTTCCCCCCCTTCTAGAAGGCCAGCTTAACACATCTGACATAACTTAAGCCAAGCTGGCGATCCTAAAGCATTTCATTGGAGCAAATGCGTGGAGGCAATCTAAGGGCTCATACGGATGGATTTGGAATCAAGGGCCTAGATTGAAGAATGAGAGACGCTCCTCAAGCTCTAAAAGGCTCTTCTCCTCACTATAAATAGAGGCAGTCATTCACACAGTAGAACAAGTAGTTTTTTAAGTAGCTTTTAGTGTAATTTTTAATCTTATTGTAATTTTCTTAATGCAATTTCCTTTTAATGCTTGTAATCTCTCTTTCATTAATAAAAATTCAGTTTGCTTTTATATTGTGTATTAAATTTAGTGTTTAAGTTTTATGCAAAATTGGTTAAAATTTGTTTTAAATATGTTAGAGTTTACTTAAATAAGCTCAATAAGTTTTGAATAACCTAATAAGCTACTTCTTATTTAGTTAAGTTTTTTTTAAGCTTAACTAAATAAGCTATTCATTCAAAACACTTAAAAAGTCATAATAAGCTATTATTGGATGATAAGCCATAAATGGAAGGGCTTATAGGTTGTACCATCTTATAAGTCCTTGTTTAACCAAAGGACAAGGTTAGTTTACTTTTACTATTTTAAGCTTAATTTATTATTCAGCTTATTAGACTGCTTAGTTGTGCTTATTATTGCTTATTCAGTCTTATTATTGTTTAATATGTCTAGTTTATTGTTTAGATTAGCTTAATTTAAGTTTTAATAAAATTTGCTTAGTTATTAGTCAAAACTGCTTATTAGAGTAGCTTAATATTTAGTCTTCTTTTCCCATACTTTTGTCTTATTTGTCTTTATTATCTAGTTCTGGATTGTTTTAGCAATTCAAAGCTTAATTAGTTCTGTCTTAGCTTAAAGTTAGTTTTTAAAATGTTAAAGGGGTGTTTGGGTTAAGAAACATTAGTTGGATAAAAATAGTGCAAGCTATTTTTAGTTAACAAATGGATTTTCATAAGCTTTAATTTAGTCTAAATGATAGTTTTAATGAGCTTAGAATAGGTTTAGTTAAGTGTTCTAGTTTGTTTTATCCAATCTCAAGTCTGTCATTTCAAGAGTGCTCTAAACTGCATCATTAAGTTAGAATTATAAAAAGTTACCTTAATGTGTAGGTTTTATGTTCAAAATAATAATTTCTCAGGCAAAATTTCCATCTATTTTGTGTAGTACAAATTGTTGTGAAAATACATTTTTAGAAACAGTCAAAGTGGTGGTAGTTTCATGGTATGCTCCTAAAATTCAATGTTGCATATCAATTTAGTGATCAAATCCAATCATAAATTTTTAGTTAAATTGATTTCATTTAGCTTAATGTATTATGTCTCAACTGTTATTAAGTCTTTTGTTTCTTAACAAGTGTTTTTGAGTCTTAATTTTAAGCTAAAAAGGGTCATTCATAGCTCTTAAGAGCATTTTTAGTCTTTGTTTAAGCAAAGGGCAAAGTACATTTACTTTTACTCTTTTTAAGCTTAAGTACTGTTTCAGCTTATCAAACTGCTTATTGTGTGCTTATTACTGTTTAAATGTGCTTATTCTGCCTTGTAATAGCTTAATATGTCTGGTTTATAATTTAGATTAAGCTTGAATTGAGTTTTGAATTGAATCTGTCATTTTAGAGTTAATGTTGCTTAATTGATAGTTAATACTAGAGCTTAATATATAGTGCTTATTGCTCATAAGTTTTCGTTTATTTGTCATTAATAAGCTTAGTTCTTAATCTGTTTTCATAAATTAGGGCTTATTAGGATCTGTTTTAGCTTAAAAGTTAGTTTTAAAGTTTTAAAGGGGTGTTTAGTATATGTCTGTTTTTAGATTATTTAGTTTTCCTTTTGCTTTTTGAGTCATTTAAAGTCCAAACAGTTTTAACTCTAAAAGTTTTAAAAAAATCAAACTGTCACCTTTTGATTAGCTTTTTCTAGCTTATTAGTGAGTTCTGACAATAAGTCCTTTGTTAAAGATTCTTATTTTTTCTTATTTTCTAACTTTTTCAAAAAGAAAAATAAAAAAATGTTTTGCAAAAAGGGACTGTCACAGGACTCGAACTTGTGACCTCCCCTTTAGCACACCAACACCTCATCCACTGCGCCTTTGGGTCTTTTTCATTACAAGTTTGTTTTAATTTTTACTTATATGCTTTTTAGTTTAGTTTATTTAGCTTATTTGATTTTTAGCAGCTTATTGGTAACTGCTTATTTGTTTGTTTTTTTTTGTAAACCTCATTTTTAGCTTAAAGAATTTTTATAAATTTTCTCAAATTTTTAGGATTAAGTTTTAGTATTTTTAGTTTAAAAAATTTGCATTTTGAGTTTTTAGAATTTTAATTTGTCATTTTTAGTTATATAGCTAGTTACTTTTAGTTATTATTTAGTTTTTAATTGCCTTAAATGTCTTTAGATTTTAAATTGCCTTAATTCCTAGATTAGCGTGCCTTTATATGCTTTCCCTTTGCGTTATTAGGTTTAGAATTCAAAATTCAAAATATCAAATATTCAAGTACGCGATCACGAACCGAAACAAGATTTTTAATCTTCACATTTCGTTGGGAAAACGACTCGGGGACGATTTGATCTTTATCCTTTCCTAAGGGTAATTTTCTAATCGATACTTTTCGGAAATATATTTTATAACTAATAGCTTATTACTCTTTCACAAGAGTAGTTTACCAAGTTGCTTTTACTATATATTATATTTATACTATAATTGAGAAGAATCCATTTTTTGGCGCCGCTGCTGGGGAAGTGTGTTACGTTTATCGAGTTGAAGTTTGAAGATTAGTGCATTGAAGACCCTTCCCCGCGAAGTTATCGTTTTTTACATTTCTTCATTATTTTTAATTTTTTTTTATATAAAACTTAAAAATAAAAAAATATTTTATTTTTCTCGATTTATTTTTGTGAATTTATTAAAACACTAACAATACTTTTCCTAAAGTATTGAAAGTACCAATTTTTTTTTGAAAAAACACAAAAAGAAATCATTTTGTCAATTGTTAAATCGGCTCACCTTTAGATTAACAAACTATAAGAGAGGTATAAGGAGGGTTGATCCTACGAACTTTGACCCGAAGGGAGAAGGATTTTAAAACGCTTCGCGCTTACCCGCTCCTCTGCTTCTTTGTGCGTTTTCTAGAGAGCTACCGTGTACTTTTGACTATCAGTTTAAACAAAAATTCGTTTTTTTCTTATTTTGGTTTTAGTGCATGCGCACTCGCTCTTCATCGAATTTAATTGTTGAATCTTCCACGATTCCAAAGCGACGTAATCATAGACGTTCCAAGAAAATAGTCGAACCCGAGCTTCAAACTATTGTAGAGACTCCCGTTGTCACTATGGCGGATACGCGTACTATGTCGGAATTACTCCACGCACCCACCGAGGGTTACGGAGATGCTATTGTTTTACCTCCTATACTTACCGAATATTTTGAGTTAAAATTCGGGTTACTTACGCTAGTAACTTCGAGTCAATTTCATAGTTTTGAGAGGGACGATCCCCATTCTCATATTCGTTGGTTTAACAAGATCACTTCTACGCTTAAGTACAAAAATGTTCCACATGAAGCTATCAAGTTGATGCTTTTCCTATTTTCTCTTGAGGGGGCAGCCCGGACTTGGCTAGAAAAAGAACCTCCTCGTTCTATCCATACATGGGAAGATCTCGTTTCTAAGTTTGTGAATTATTTCTTTCCTCCTTCGAAGACTACGAATCTCAAGAATGACATCACGAATTTTTAGCAGAGGTTTGATGAAACGTTTAGTGAGGCATGGGATCGTTTTAAAGATCTCCTCCGTAAATGCCCACATCACGGTTTTTTAGAATTGCATCAAATCGACACATTTTACAATGCGTTGACGCAATTCGAATAAGATTCTCTAAATGCAGCCGCCGGTGGTAATCTTTTGAACCGTACTCCTCGAGATGCTTTGACTATTATTGAGAATAAGTCGAAAGTTCGCACTTCAAGGAACAAACCGGTTGTTTCAAAAGCGAGTGCTAATTCTTCTTCTACTCCCGCTTATCTTCCGAAGATTACCGCTCTTACTGATGCCGTTAAGGCTATGCTTCTTCAAAACAAGAATACTTCACCAGATCCCGTTAAAGCTATTGAAGAAACGTGTGTTACTTTTGGTGAACCGCATCCGTACTATGAGTGTCTTGCTACCGATGGCAACACTTTTAATGCTTCAACAGCCACAGGAACCTACAATCAAGGAGGTCTCGGATACCGTCCTCAAGGAGAAACTAATTATCATGCTAGTAATCAAATGAGACCATCTGGTTTTTCTCAACCAAATGTGCAAAATAATCAAACCGGTACAATCAGAATCAAGGAAATAACTTTAATCAAGGTTATCAAGCTCCGCTTAATCAAACTCAAGTTGGACCTTCGAATGATTTCTCGAACTACATGAGAACTAATGATGTTAATATGAGAGCTATGCAAAATCAAATAAGTAATATGAAGACGGAATTGCGGAATGAATTCAAATCTTCTTTTACAAATCAATTTTCCTCTATTGAGACAAAAACCAATAAGCTACAAAATCAAAACAATCAGATAATGAACATATTAACTAATCTTACGATGCAAAGGCAAAGTCCTTCGGGTTCGGGATCACTTCCTAGTGATACCGTAGCTAACCCGAGAGGTGACGTGAAAGCTATTACCACCCGAAGTGGTGTTGCTTACAATGGACCTACAATTCCACCAACTTCTTCTCCTCTTCCGAAGAAAGTGGAATGTGAACCAGAGGCGACAAAGGACAAGGTGCAAACTACAAATTTAAAAAGTACCGCACACGTCCAACCTCCGGTTATCCAAGTTCTAATTCCAGAGCCTGATGTTGCTCCAAAGCCTAATCCTAAACCGTCGATACCTTATCCTTCAAGGCTTAATGAACAAAAGCTCTGTGAAAAAGCTAATAATCAAATGTTGAAGTTCCTTCAAATCTTTCAAAGATTACATTTCGACCTTAGCTTTGCGGATGCTCTTCTTCACATGCCTAAGTTCGCTTCTACGTTTAAGAGTCACCTTAGTAATAAGGAGAAATTATTTGAATTGGCAAATACCCCTTTAAATGAGAATTTTCTGGCGGTGCTCCTTAAAAAGTTGTCCGAAAAACTTGGAGACCCTGACAAGTTTCTTATCCCTTGTGATTTTCCGAAGCTAGATGAGTGCTTAGCCTTAGCCGATCTTGGCGCTAGCATTTATCTACTGCCTCTTTCCGTATGGAAGAAGCTTTCGCTCTCGGAACTTACTCCGACTCGCATGACTCTTGAACTCGCAAATCAATCGGTTGCTTATCCGGTTGGTGTTGCCAAAGATATATTTGTAAAAGTA
This sequence comes from Tanacetum coccineum, assembly GCA_026074375.1. NCBI lineage: Eukaryota > Viridiplantae > Streptophyta > Magnoliopsida > Asterales > Asteraceae > Tanacetum > Tanacetum coccineum. The sequence goes on along the minus strand of BQNB010039805.1, from coordinate 6,550 downwards.
GGAAAGTTTCATTTTCCGTCCGACTTTGTTGTTGTTGATTATGATGTCGATCATCGGGTTCCCCTTATTCTCGAGAGGCCTTTCTTGAGGACGGTATGAGCATTAATCGATGTACACGGTGAAGAGTTAACTCTTCGAGTCAATGATGAAGCCATAACGTTTAATGTCGGGCACACTTCGAGATACTCCTAAAAATATGATGATGTGTCGGTTAATCGAATCGATGTCATAGATGTTACTTGTAAGGAGTATGCTCAAGAGGTGCTCGGTTTTTTTGATAGTTCTAAGAGTGGCAATCCCACTCCGTCTTTAGATCATATCATAACTACCTCTTCTCCCTCTTTTACTCTTTTTGAGGGAGGTGATTTCGTTTTAGAAGAAATCAAAGCTTGTCTTACAAGTGATTCAATTCCACCGGGAATTGATGATGCCGACTTTGATTCGGAGGGAGACATTCTTCTACTTGAGAAGTTATTAAACGATGATCCATCCATCATCCCTCCCTGCGAAAGAACTTAATTTTGAGGAACTTAAAATGATAAAATCTTCTATTGATGATCCTCTGGAGCTTGAGCTCAAGGATTTACCTACTTATCTTGAATACACGTGTTACGAGTAAGAAAATGATGATCATTAATGCAATCAAAGAGAGATCTCAATGATCGTCCCTTGGGGGAAGATTGTTAAGATTAAAAATGTGGTGTCTATATGGAAATTACATTAGTTTCTATATAGTGTAAGACACAAGGACTAGATATGTAACTAGCTCAAAGATGGCTTGTGTTTAGTTTATAAATACCCCCCTATGATCTTCCTTAGAGGGGTGAACCTCCACTTTGTAACATTTCACTAATCATTCATAAATAAAGTGTTTTCTCTCTCTAAAATGGCTTTTATATATTTCCATCATCCCTGACCTCCTGAGATCGTGAATTTTGATATCTAACAAGTGGTATCAGAGCTGCAGGAGCAATTTAGTGTTGTTTAGGAGAGCTTATTCAGTCAGCTTATCACGTCAGCTTATTCTAACAGCTTATTTCGAGCTTATATTGAGCTTATTTTGAGCTTATTCGGTCCTGATCAGCTGTGCTTGTTCTGGCTTTTGTGTCTTTTACTGCTGAATTTGCTTATTTTGAGTTTTTAGCTTATTTCGTGATTGATAGATTATTAAGTCAAAACTGTTTTTTCATGCTTAAATAAGTTTTTGCTTATTAAGTTTTTAGAGCTTATTTTGTGTTTATTTTGCTAATCTCAGTTTTATCGAGATTAATTGCTTACGATTTTATCGGAAGAATCGTGGCCAAATTAGTTTAAAATCTGCTCATTTGTACTTATTTTTTGATATTCAGTAAGTCAAATTCTGTAAAAAGCATTTTCAATTCTCAAATTCGGAAGTAATTGACTGGTCAAAGTTGGTTACAGCTGGTCAAAGTTTGTTAGAACTGGTCAAACTCGGTAGTCAAAGGTCAAAGTTTTGACAAATGCGTTTTTGGGTCTTAGATCTAGATCTATCTAGATCTGAGTGTATATCAAACTCGAAAACAAAAGAATATAATCTTCAAACTCGGAAAAATCAGTTATAAATATCAAATTCAGAACGGTAACTGATTCTATAGAGTTTTGACTTTTGGTCAACAGTCAAACTCGGTGGTCAAAACTCGGTGGTCAAAGACGAGTTTTGTGAAGTGATTGATTTTTTAGATTGATCCGAGTTTATAAAATTTTGTACCGTCTTTGAAAGTCAAGAAAAAAGATATAAAATGAAATATATAGATCTCATATTTTTTGACTCAAAATTTGGTTTTTTTTATTAATATCTTAAAGATTAATAAGCTCTCTTGATCAAATTATTCACTGATCTATTCATTTTCGTCCTCCAAGACTTCATATTAAAATCCTAAGGTTTTTTCTGTTTGTTTATTAAATGGGGCTCTGTATTGACTTGGAATCTGATTACGCTACATCTGTATCCTGAATCTGATGATGCATTGCGCAAATGTCCTAGATCTGAATATGAATGAAATTATATTTGTTTTGTTTTTCACCACTTTTTAAATATATGAACGAATTAACTAATATAAAAGTACAAATCAGTTTTTTATTCTTTAAAATCAGTTTAGTTTTTATTCTTACGAAACATAAACGTGTTTAAAAGTTATATCTATAGAACATCATTTTATAGTCTTAAATTAAAATTAATTTAGTTTGTGCAATTGAGAGAATAAAATGCTCCTCTTTTAAAAACACATTCAAAAATTTTGTTTTGTCGTAAATTTATTCTCACAAAGTAGTTATAATATTGTATTCCTATGTGGTTTTTTTGTTTTTATTAAAACATTTCATCATTTTGCACAAATTTCTGTTACTATCATTAACTTTACAATAATAAGATTAGCGGAAAATAATATTTCGTAGTTAGTTATTAGTTATACTTAACATTGTCATTTGTGAACATTTTAAGAAATACTTTTTAGTTAAAAAAAATTTAAACCTCTACGTTGTGAAATAACACTGGCCACAATTTTAATTTCACAAAACTAGTTAATATTACTAAATGATTGAAGAAAAAAAGAAAAAAGCATCTATCATTAGTATTTTGAACATTTTTATTTATTTAACAAAAAAAGAGATTAATTCTTTTTAATATTAAAAGAAGAGTAAAAAATATCTCACAAAACAAAAAGAGAAAAAACAAAAAAAATAAACTAAAAGAAAAAAAAAGTGAAGAGTAAAAAAATATCCCACAAAACAAAGAGAGAAAAAACAAAAAAAATAAACTAAAGAAAAAAAACATAAGAAAAGTAAAGAGTGAAGAGGTATTAAGAGGCATCAAGACCCCCCATCCACATCTAGTTGGTTAAGATGTTTCAGCCTCTGACCGCGTCTGAACGAAAGAAAAAAAACAAACGCTCTTAACGAGCCAAATGTCTGAGCGCGTCTAAATGAGTCAGATTAAGAGGTTGTTAATAGACTCTTTTTTAAAAAACAAACACCGCCTAACTAAAACAAAAAAGTGTTTCATAGATCTCCGATTTGTGTTTGCTTGGACTTATTTCAAATCTTTAAAAGATTTAAATAAATATCACAGATCCAAAACAAATTTCGGAACCAAACTCGAAAACAAACTCGGAATCTAATTTCGACAAACTCAGAACCTATTTCCGGAAAAGACCAAACTCGGAATCTAATTTCAACGATCTCAGTTCGGTTTTATTGTGCATTTCTCAAGAGATTTACAAAATCTTTAAAGATCTTCACTACACGAAAACCATATCATCATTGATCGATTTTGAAGTTTAACCTTCTTGTTTCATTTTCGAAAATTAAAAAGAAAACAAGAACAACAAAGTGTATAAATCTTTCTCTTTGTTTCGGTAATAACAAAAACGAAAGTAATTAAGAAACCTACCTTTGATCTTGTTTTTTCTTCAAGAAGCGTGTCTTGATTTATGGGGTATGTTAAAAGAAAGCAAGTATTGGATCTGTGCTTGATTGTGTTAACTGAGTTTGTTGTTTGAGTTGTATGAGTGATAAAATAAGAAGTGAACTCTGTGTTAATTGTTGTTGTGTTTCATTTGAGATTTGGTTTGAGGCATTAAGTGAAAGAGGCGCAGGTTTACTTGATAAGGGTTAGGGCAAAAGTGTGTACTACGTATTATATAGTGGAAAGTTTTAGGGTTTGAGTTGTGTGGACTACGTTCTATTATATCTGATTATGGGGCTATAAAATTGATACTTGGGCTATATTTGACCATTCTTGTGTTGAACTGAAAAGTTTTTGGGCCAAAGATTTTTTTGTAGACAGAAAGTTGAGATAAGTCAAGAGTGGGCTATATTCTTAGAGCTTTATTCCGGAAATTATAACAATCTTGAGCTGGGTCTACATGAAATATTGATCTGAATTTTGTATCGAATTTATGAAGCTGATTTTTTGAAAAGAATTCTTCAAACGCACCATTTTCATCGAAATTTCTCACTTAACGGTTTTATCGTATTGTTGATTCATTTTCGTTGGGTACTTTCTAGAGTTGTGCGTACAAGATACGTTTTCGGTCTTAAAAAGCTTATAATCAATTGAAATCGATTAATTACGGTTTTATCGTAATCTTGAATCTTTTTTGATTGATACTTTTGTGACAACTGTGATATCTGTGGGAGATTTGGTTTGTGTGTGATTGAAGTTTTAGGTTTAAGTGTGTTAGTATTTGTATTGAATTTAGTTTTGAGTTTGCGTTCGTGCTTGATTTGGTTTGTGTAGAACTGATAGCTTGTGTGTGATTTGGTTTGTGTGATAATTTGGATTGAATTTTTGGATTTGTGTGACTTAGGGTCGTTGTGATAAATAAAAACATGGAATCGAAAGATATGGTATCTTCATATTTGGATAAAGAAGAACAAGAATTACAACGATTAAAGAAAGAAATGAAAAAGAAATTCAACAACATTTTTCATAATTTTTAGTCATGCATTCACGGTCTACGTCCAAACTGGTTTCATCAGAATGGGGAATACGCTTTTCAGTTTCTTTTTGGAGCACAATTTTAATCCTTCAAGAATATATTTGATAATAACATAGATCATCTAAAAGAACAACTTGACCAAGAGGAACTTCATGAGTATGATTCCAAGACATGTTTAGCAGTACTTAAGACATAGTTTGAGCCATTCTTTGATCTTAAGTCTTCTTTGTCTTCTTCTTATCAATATCAGTCGGACCTTGCACTTCAAAAGAAAAAATTTCAAGAGTATGCTCACTATACTTATCAAAGTCTCAAAGAGACAATTCTATCTTATCTTAATACTATCGAAAAAATGATTGATGAAAGAGCATGTCATGAAGAAGAATTGCGGATAACTGAAAAAGATGTCAAAGACAAACAGGAAAAATTAGAAATGGAGAAACAAGAAACAATGATCCAAAAGAGTGAATGCAGCAGTCTAGGGGATAATTCGGATGATAAGAGAGAAAAAAAAGAAATGAAAGAGAACTGCAGTAAAACTTTTCAAGAACTTAAGAAGGTCGTTTTTGTTCTAAATCCAAGGGTATCATTCGCAAATGAGAATGCATTTGCATTTGAGGTACTCTTTGGGGAGGATTATGATTCTTTTGCATATAAGTTTTATCATAACCTTGCTCGACTAGAAAACCAAATGAGCCGTGTGAAATATCATGAGGGTGACTCAAAGACATATTTGATAGAGCTCAAGAAACAGTGTGAGACATTTTTAAAGAACAAGAATCCACAATCTTTGGATTTATCTATGTTTTCATACTACTTAGAAGTGTTTCAAAAATACACTCTACATGACATTAAGAGTACAAAAAATATGCTTGTCAGTTACTTAAACGCTATAGAGAAAGAAATTGATGCAAGAGCACATTATGAAGAAGAACTAGCAAGACTGTATGATAGCAGGGTACATGAAAGAACGATGTAGACATAAGAGGGAATGGTTTATATGGTAAAGGATAAATGTGATGATGGTTTGGTTGTCAAGGCAAGGAGAGGGACGGAATCCGAAATGAAGGATAAATGTGGTAAATCAGGAAATGATACACAGGCTGAAGGTCCAGATATCAGACTCTCCAATGACACAAAGTCATTACATGAGGTACAATCTGCTGTTGCATATAATGTGAATGCTAATGACAGACAGCATGTTGAGCAACCTAAATTCATTAATGAAGGAAAGGTTGATCAGGATACTAAACAATGTCTAGAGAACAAAACAACTGAATCATTAAACCAAACTCTAGTGTCTGAAAATGATTGTCTCAAAAAGACCATTGCAAAGTTACAAAAGGATTTTTCAAAACTAGAGGCACAAATGATTGCTTTTGAAATAACATTTTAGCACAAGTATCAATAAAATAATTCTTTGAAAACATTGCAAAAAGAAAATGGGATTTTTTTGGCATCACTGCAAATCAGCATGCTCATTTCAAACAGACTTATAAAGATTTGTTTGAGTCAGCCCAAAGGTCAAAAGTTGAGACTAATCAATGTGATGAAGTGGAAGTTAAGGCCAATTTTGATGAGATTGAAACTAAAAACATTGAGTTGGAACATCGAGTGGCTTCATTGATTAAAGAGAATGAACACTTAAAGTTGGTTTACAAAAATTTATTTGATTTCAATAAAAAAGCCACGAGTTCAAAAAGAAAATTTGAGGGCAACAGTGTCTGAATTCTTGGTTAACGACATTTTCGGGATAGAAGATTCCTCTCCAAGCTCAATTAATGAACTTGAAAAGGAATCGGGGGAGAATATTTGTGAAAATGCAAAATGTGAGTTTCAAACAAAGTTTGTCAAACTTGAAAATGTTTTAACTCAACAAACAAAAGATTTTAATGATGTCAAGCTTGAATTGTCTAATAGAATTGCTAAATTTGAGGTGTATTTTGAAAAACTTGAAAAAACGAAAGTTTTTCTTAAACGACAATTGGCTCGTAAGGTTGATGATTCTAAAACTGAAAAGGATCAATTTTTGAAAGAAATTAATCATTTGAGAACTCAATTGGATAATCTGAAAGGAAAGTCTGTGAAAA
>BQNB010039804.1:0-47846 GCA_026074375.1 Tanacetum coccineum | reverse complement strand
CGGGTTCGCTCAAGTCGACCGGGAAGGCAATCCGAGGAGTATTTAGGAAGAAGAAGTGAATGGGGAATTATCTCGTAATGATGGAACGAAACTCGTAAACATCTCGTTCTCATTTTAATAGTCTCGGAACTAATAAATTCATTCTGATAAATCTTGACAACTTAATTATCTCACCCGAAATGTTTAAGTACTTTTAATTCGCAAAAATGAAATTAAAATGTCACTCATTTATCAAAATTAGTCAAAGCCCAAAATCTAAAATTGGCCCAGCAGGTGCCGACCCCCTTATCGATTGGGCCGGTCCATTAGCTACCAAAGACGGCCCCCAATCGATCTAGGACCGGTCGCTGTACGAAACAAACACCCTTATTCAAGTTCTTATTTCCATAAAACACAAAAACAAATACCCCTTGAAACCTGCTACTTCAAGTGAGGAAAAACCCAACACCAAAACTTAAAAAATCAACCTCCTAAACACGAAATTAAGAAAATTTCCCAAAGGAAAAACATAAACATCATCATTAACAACAACTGTTATAATTATTTTCATAAATTCCTCTTTCAATTTCGTGTCTATGGATCGATTTTGCACAAAATCAAAAATTGAGGATTTTTATTTTTTCTTGTGTTTTTGTGTAATTAAGACTAGGATTATAAAATGTATAAGTATTATGCTTCCCGTAGACGTAGGATTTGCATAATTGTGAATGCTTGGAAATTTTGAAATATACAAAAACCCCCAATTTGTTTTTGAAAAATTTCTCACGACCAGGAACATCATGAAAATGTTTTCGTGCATTGTTAATACGTTTTAAAAACGATTTAACATGCATACACAATGAACTCGTGATTGTTCCAAAATATATAATCCAAAATATATTTTTTGACACATTCGATTGAGCAAAAGTGAATAAAGGAGTGTTTGGAATATTCTTAGGCTTTATTTTTAGAGTCGAAATAATCACACCTCTACATTTGTTGCATATAGACACACACTAGGCATCAACTTTCGATGTTTTGATCTCGTAATATATTTATATATATGTTGGGACTATTTTTTTCTTTTTGTTGTTGTTAAATATAGGTGAAAAATATGCCTCGTGCAATTGTCGGTGACCACAAATACACCTGTGCTTACATTCCTAAAATATTTGATGAACCAAACATATCATCCACCATTGCCAATTTTTCAAAATGGCTAAAAATCGGTCTATTCATGAGGGTTAGGTCGTTGACCAACTTTATGCCGAGTCAAGCTTTATTCAACAAAACTTTCCACTAATTAATTTTCAGTGTCTATACTTAATCAATGAATCAATTGTTTCTCGATTCATATTGGAGTTTTATAGTCAAGTCCAACTTCAATATGATAAAGAAGGCCGTCTCCTTATCAAATCCATGATCCAAGATCAATTCTTTAGCCTCTCACTCGAATAATTCGGGAGAATTCTCCATGTATTCCTTTCCAAGGTCAAAGTGTCTTTACCACCGAATGGTCACTTGACGCCTTAGCGGTCTATCAAGAGCCATCCGGTCTGTACCTTACCAAATTACAGACTCTTGCTGAAATACATCAATATCTTCAATTTGAACGTACTAAGTCAAGTCGAGTCAATAAAGGAGAACGTGTTGAACTTACCTCTAATCGTATCCTAACCAAAGAGGTAAATCAAGATAAGAAGCGTTGGGAAGAAATCATTCGAGAGAATGTTTTCAGCCTAGGAAGAAACCGAGACCATATTTCGGCTTATCTCTGTCATATGATGTATTTTATTGTTGCCGAAAAACAACACAATCTTGCCTATTTCGTTGCAAAACGAATAGAGTTTGCCTGTGCTACTCCCAAAGTCAACTTACCTTACGATTTGCTTTTGACTCGCTTGTTTCGACAAGTCATGGAGTGGTAACTTGATCTCGATAATGGTTAATATGACATTGTCGATCGAGTCATGCGTCCTCTCACTTACGTCCAAGAACGAAAGTTCGTAACGACGTCGATATCAAAATGGGTCGTCATTCTACTTCTTCCTCATCTGCCTTCCATTACAGATCTTCTCATCAACCTAATGATGATGAAGAGATACAAGAGGAAGGTACTCCTCAAAATAGCACTCAGTCTCCTTGTTCTTACGATAATTCCCTCAAATCCTTTCAACCCCAAGTCTTTAAAGACCCGACTCCTCATGAACAAAACATGGCCACTTTTTTTCTTGTCAAACATCTATGCTAAACCGCCAAAAGGCAATGCACGCAAAGCAACCGGGTTCGCTCAAGTCGACCGGGAAGGCAATCCGAGGAGTATTTAGGAAGAAGAAGTGAATGGGGAATTATCTCGTAATGATGGAACGAATCTCGTAAACATCTCGTTCTCATTTTAATAGTCTCGTAACTATTAAATTCATTCCAATAAATCCTGACAACTTAATTATCTCATCCGAGATGTTTAAGTATTTTTAATTCGCAAAAAGCAAATTAAAACGTCACTCATTTATCAAAATTGGTCAAAGCCTAAAATTTAAAATTTGTCCAGCAGGTGCCGGCCCCCTTATCGATTGGGCCGGTCCATTAGCTACCAAAGCCGGCCCCCAATCGTTCAAGGACCGCCGCTGTACGAAATAAACACCCCTATTCCTGTTCTTATTTCTATAACACAAAAACAAATACCCCTTGAAACCTGCTACTGCAAGTTAGGAAAAATCCAACACCAAAACTCAAAAAATCAACCTTCTAAACACGAAATTAAGGCAATTTCACAAAGGAAAAACATAAACATCATCATTAACAACAACTATTGTAAGTATTTTCATAAATTCCTCTTTCAATTTCGTGTCTAGGGATCGATTTTGCACAAAATCAAAAATTGAGGATTTTTATTTTTTCTTGTGTTTTTGTGTAATTAAGACTAGGATTATACAAGGTATAACTATTATGCTTCCCGTAGATGTAAGATTTGCATAATTGTGAATGCTTGGAAATTTCAAAATATACAAAAGCCCGCAATTCATTTTCAAAAAATTTCTCACGACTAGGAACACCATGAATATGTTTTCGTGCATTGTTAATACGTTTTAAAAACGATTTAACATGCATACACGATGAACTCGTAATTGTTTCTGATATATATAATCTAATATATATTTTTCGACACATTCGATTGAGCAAAAGGGAATAAAGGAGCGTTTGGATTATTTCTTAGGCTTTATTTTTAGAGTCGAAATAATCACACCTCCACATTTGTTGCATATAGACACATACTAGGCATCAACTTTTGATGTTTTGATCTCGTAATATATTTATATATATGTTGGGACTATTTTTTTCTTTTTGTTGTTCTTAAATATTAGTGAAAAATATGCCTCGTGCAATTGTCGGTGACCACAAATACACCCGTGCTTACATTCCTAAAATATCTAATGAACCAAACATATAATCCACCATTGCTAAATTTTTCAAAATGTTCGAAAATCAATCTATTCATGAGGGTCGGGTCGTTGACCAACTTTATGCCGAGTCAAGCTTTATTCAACAAAACTTTCCACTAATTAATTTTCACTGTCTATACTTAATCAATGAGTCATTTGTTTCTCGATTCATATTGGAGTTTTATAGTCAAGTCCTACTTCAATATGATGAAGAAGGCTGTCTCCTTATCAAATCCATGATCCAAGATCAATTCTTTAGCCTCTCATTCGAACAATTTGGGAGAATTCTCCGTATTTCTTTCCAAGGTCAAAGTGTCTTTACCACCGAATGGTCATTTGACGCCTTAGCGGCCTATCAAGAGCCATCCGGTCCGTACCATACCGAATTACCGACTCTTGCTAAAATACATCAATATCTTCAATTTGAACGTATTAAGTCGAGTCAAGTCAACAAAAGAGAACGTGTTGAACTTACCTCCAATCGTATCCTAACTAAAGAGGTTAATCAAGATATGAAGCGTTGGGAAGAAATCATTCGTGAGAATGTTTTCGGCCTAGGAGGAAACAGAGACCATCGGCTTATCTCGCTCATATGATGTATTGTATTGTTGCCGAAAAACAATACAATCTTGCTTATTTCATTGCAAAACGAATAGAGTTTGCCCATGTTATTCTCAAAGTTAACTTACCTTACAATTTGCTTTTGACTCGGTTGTTTCAACAAGTCATGGAGTGATAACCCGATCTCGATAATAGTTAATATGACATTGTCAATCGAGTCATGCGTCCTCTCGCTCTCGTCTAAGAATTAAAGTTCGTAACGACGCCGATATAAAAAAGGGTCGTCATTCCACTTCTTCCTACTCCGCCTTCCATTACAGATCTTCTTCTCATCAACCTTTTGGAGTCTGTCAAAACTCCATAGATCGTTTAAGCTCTGTTTGATTAGATCTTATATCTAGGATTAACAATAACAATGATAACAATATGCACAGCGGAATTAAATAAACAACATCAATGTTATTTAAACAAGGTTTTAATTACCAATGGTTTCTACAAATCCTCAAATCTATATGATCAAGTATAGATCGTGTTAACAACAAGTAACATGGATTAATGAAACCTTAATTACCTTGAATGCTACACACATAAACTAACGTCTACATTGTATCTGAGTACACACACACACACTTTTAATGGATGCCTAACAACTGTGTGTCATGAACTCTTTATATAAAGAGATCATGACTTACAAAGGAAGTTAACATAAAGATATAAATAAGTAAATCTTTAAACATTAAGAAATATCTTCTGTTATCATTATCTTCTTAAGGAGATCTTCCAAAATCTTCATCTTTTGATATCTTTGACCAAATTTACCATAATTCTCCACCAGCTTGTAGAATTCATTAATGACAATTTTGATCATTTTGTTTCAGTTACTTTATTATATTTCTCATCATATCTTAATTCCCAACAAACTTCCCAGAGTTGATTATGACAAAACAAAAATGTTTCTTGTACGAACTTCATTAAAAAGCCGATTAAATCAAAGCTCCCCTGAAGTTGAGATGTAATCATCTCTTTGAATAAAGCAAAATCATCTCCTAATCAGATTTCCTTTGTAACCATGTCCACACCAAGATCACAGAGTTTGCAACCTGTTAATATTTCTTCCCCTTTTTGTCATAATCCAATAGGGGACTTATGAATATAAGCAACTTTAATTTCAACCACTTCAAACCAATATCACACTACTAACCTAAACTTTCCAATGACTTAAATTACCCTCCATGACGCATAAAAGAATAATGAATTCAAGCAGTAGAAATCTAAACTAGCAGTAGTAATAATGACTAGCAGAAAATAAAAACCTCACCTCAGATGATTCATGAAAATGATTAAAACATTTTAAACAATAAGCTTCCCCCTGAACCCATATGTTAAACCAATTCTTTGGAATCTTCAATTCGGTAAGGTCTTATTTAATGATCACAGATGAAGAAAACTATAAGATATAACCCGACTTATGCAGAAGTAGAATAACCCAAACTTGTGTCTTATATCTTGTAATATCCACGTGACTTCGAACTTATATATAAATCTATGAAATATAAGTAGATCACAACTTCTTGACAAAAATCCTCATCTTCTATGAGACACATAACAAGTGATAGCAAATGTGAGCATTAAGCACCATAAGAGAAATCACACACCTTTGCTAGATTTTGACAAGTCTTCGTCACAACATTATAAGCACGAACAAGTTATCTTTAAACGTTGTAAGCCGTTTAAGATATGATAAAACACGTACCCAAGTAATTCCACTTCAACTTTAAATAAGTGATAAACAATCTTTTTCGTAACCAATTAATCTAATAAATTCCAAAACTAGCCTTTATAAATTTTAAGTGAATCTGAATCCAAACACACTAGCTTCCCCTTAAACCAAGCAGTAGTAACCAATAGTAGTAACTCTTTCTATTAGAAGTATTAAGTATATGAGCAACACTAATCTTGGTTTAAGTTCAACAGTAGTAATTGCTAACATTTACCCTAGCAGCAGAAACTTAATACTAGCAGCATTAAAAATATACTAGCAGCATTAATCATACTAGCAGCACTAAGTATAAACTAGCAGCATTAACCCTTAGTGATAGTAGCACTAACATGAACTGGCAGCACTAATCTTCCTTTAGCAGCATTAACCAGTTATTTGATAGTATTAACGTCTCCTAGCAGTACTAACTTACATGAGCAGCACTAATAATCATAAGCAGCAGCACTAACCTTCAAAGATAAGGCTAGAAGTATTAACTGCCATTGGTGGCACTAAAACATAACGAGTAGCATTAACATCTATACTTCCAATTATTAGCTTATATGTCTGCTGCTTCTTTGTACCTTCAATCATGTTGATACTTGTTGCTTCTTCTCTTGCTCATAGCATAGACTACTTGTTGTGTCAAACGAAAGCCAACAAAATTCGTGTATTCTTGGCAGTAGAAACATCAACGCGAGCAGTACTAACTTGTAACCACTATTTAAGGATACCTTTTTTAAGTATCCAGATGACGCTTTTTAGTGTCACAAAGCTATCAAGAATCCGTCATAAATTAACATTCTCCTTAAACAAAGCATCGTGTTTACTGTAACACAACATTGATATCAAACTAGGAAACACTTGTTGCCATTCCCTTGATGTTGTTTATATACAAAAACATGCTTTATGTTTTGATTATAATTAAGGTTTGACAAACCCTAATGTTGCCGAATGTGACTAGTACCCAAAACAGAAAACTTAAACCTTCTTGTCTTCATAAACTCGTCGATAATAATGACAGAATAAATCTTTGATCAAACCAGTATACTGATAAACAATAACAACTAATACCTGATTAATGTTAGAATCAAAGCCCTTGTGTCATCTGATTTTAAATAACAGAACTGTCAAAGATTAAACCTTTGCAAACTTCGTCAATTCTGATCTTCTGTTGTTGTCGATGTAACAGTTCTAATAAGCAAACCTTGAATTCGAGGTGATTCAGAACCAAACTTTCTGTTTTTAACAAATTAGAGTTTGGTAAAAACCCTAGATTCTCCGAATTTGTTCAATAACATAAAATAGAAAATACATATGAATAAAACCTTGTACAAACCCTAGATCATGAGCAACGAGGCTCTGATACCAATTGTGGAGTTTGATAGAACTCCTTAGATCGTTTAAGCTCAGTTTGTTTAGAACTTATATCTAGGATTAAAAATAACAATGATAACAATATGCACAGCGGAATTAAATAAAGAACATCAATGTTATTTAAACAAGGTTTTATTACCAAACATTTCCACCAAGCCTCAAATATATATGATCAGTATAGATCGGTTACCACCTGTAACAGGGATTAAGGAAACCTTAATTACCTTGAGGCTACACCATACAAACCAGACGTCTACATTGATCCGGTGTACACACACATGTTTTTTTGGATATCTAAAACTATGTGTCTATGATCTCTTTATATAGAGAGATCATGACTTACACATGAAGTTAACATAAAGATATAAACAAGTAAATCTTTTAAACATTTAAGTTTATCTTCTGTTATCTTTATCTTCTTAAGAAGATCTTCCAGAATCTTCATATTTCTCCTACATCTTGTAGAATTCTTTAATGACGATTTTGATCCTTTTGTTTCATTACTTGTTTCTTTTGTCTCATCAAATCTATAAATCCCAACATATGTCATTTCCAAAAACTCAAACCAAGAACCCTTATAACTTGTATAAGCTTCTCCTAATACCCTAATTTCAACACCATATCCCAAATAGTAGGAAAATAACCCTTGCCTAAATTTGGCACCTCCACGGATCGATGGATCCTTCGTCTTAGATTCATCTTTGTTTTAGGTAAATCCGCCCTATGGCATTTGATCTAAAACATCTTCCTCTTTTGAATTTCTTGCTTAAAATCACATCATGAAACTAACATAGTAAAATCGTCATTAGTATGTTATACAAAGAAACATACACAAGATCTATTGAGGTAAATAACCTTAATTGGATTTCTCTCATAAAAGACATGCAAAGGTGCATTCTTTGAACACTCTCAATATAGAGCATTACACATTGTTAATTTTAAGCATACTCTTAGGTCCTAGATGCACTTCATCTCATTCTTATAGCTATACAACTTGCTTGCTCTCGTCATCAATCCATAGAGATAGTCTCATATTCATTCCTCAATTTGATTAAATGGCTACTTCCTAAATATGGCAATGATATTCTTCATTGATAGACCATTGTTCTCAATATGTAGTGCCATACTAGAAGCAAGTTTTTAAAAAAAAGAAAATTAGGTTTCTTCTTAGTCAATCTAGACTACTTGCACCTCACGTGTGTTTTTTGAAGTTTCAAGATGATAACGTGCTCCCATATAATGCAATTATATGCTTTCATGTTTATCTTAATGCTCAATGTTTATTTGCTATAGCTATGAATATTCATTCTCTGTAAATAGCGTTTGCCTTCTTCTAAAATTTAGATAAAGTATCATCTTAGTTTATCAAAATCACACATGCTCCTAAGTGTTAAATTGCTAACATGTTTACATGATGATGAATTTAAATTTATCACGGTTTTTGTATGCTTCATTTACATGACTTACGTGTTTAATTGGGTGACCTAAGCACTATGTAGTATTAAAATAATGTATGACAATTAATATTTAAATGTCAATAATCTTACACATTAATCTTGTTGATTATTGTGTTGATGCATGCTTAGTGATGTGCTGTCGTGTAGGGTCAATTATTTGATTATCAAGTTTTACATTTATATTTAGCCGACAAACCTAAAACAACACTTTAACGAGCAGTGTACCCGGTCAAGATGGAGTTCGCGGTAAGTTAGGAGAGACGAACACTATAGATTGCATATTAATTCCTATATTTTATCAGTATTTTAATTAGTTTATTTACTGGTTAAACCTATGCTATGTACGTTGTCTATTGAAATGGGGGGTTCAACCTAAGAGACTGACACAGGTTTGGTGGAAACAAATACCAATTCAATACACAATAAACATAAAAGATGAAGATTAGAAGATAGAAAAGCGGTACAAGCCAAATGATAGAAAACTGTATTAGCCATATTAAATCCGGTTCAATGTTGGTTTGTTTGTTTTAGTGCAATGATTTACTTATCTCGAAGCGGCATATCATTCTTAAGACTTAGGCGAGACATCATCCTAAGACCTAGACACGATTAATCCTGTCACAATTAACGCATCCGCATAAAGCATCCTTTAGTTTAATTATAATCTATCTTAGAGAATTAAAGCAGTGGTGATCCTGTTAAAACCCTAGCCTAACGGGACTTTACCCACTTATTGTTTGACGGTGTTTTATATACTGGTAGTCCACTATTCTAATCTTTATCAGTTAATTAAGAGCATGATTGCTGAAACATAAACGGGTCACCTACCGGTCCAACTAAGCTCATAATCAAAAGACAAAGACATAACGTTATTTGTGATCCTATTGGTCTAGTAATATAAGACACGATATGGAGAGCTATCCTGGTATCTAGATTACTTGGTCTGTAACACTAGACCCAGTTGAATGATAGGGTCGAATATTCTAAACACATAAACAAGTATGAGGTGATAAACATAATTAAACAATCAACGATAAATTAAGAAATTGATTTTAAAACAACCCAAACATTAAACTTTCATTAAGATGGCTAATACCCAAGGGTATTAGCCCACAACCATTGTAATTATACAAGCGTAATCAAACAATTGAAATCGAACAATTAAGAGAGTAAAAATTACACGATGTCTTCTATAGATTCGTGATCAATGCTTGACCTTTATGGCTGATCTTCTCTTCTAAAATTCGTGTCTGGGTATAAAGAATATGATATTGCACACTGAAAACTCGTTTTTGAGTCTTCTATTTATAGTTGCTGAAAAATACTCGATACGCCGTATCCAGATAGGTCGATAACGTGCGTTTGGGTTGGATTCCTTGGAGATTAGCGCTAACGGCTAACGTTCGTATAAATCTCTGATATCATCCCAATTTACTTGATATACGAGTATCGTTCAAATAGTTATCTTTATGGATACGGCGTATGTAGATAGCATGGAGTATCGCCGAATTACAATTTGTCAAACGCTATGTTCTGTGAAGATCTTGCGCTGATACGTAGTATCTCTTTAGTTTGATACGGCGTATTGGTGAAATTTCAGAAATTGCTTCAAAGTCTTACGATTTAAGCTTCCAATTTATGCGCCTATGTAGCTTATCTTCACAAAACACTCCTGAATTACTGCATTTATCAACTTTAAAGCAATTAAGTACCAAATAATGCAATAATTATATAAAAGTGGGCAAAACAGATGGGATAAATGATATAATAAAGTGACGTTATTTGATGTCATCAAATATCCCCCCCACTTGAATCCTACTTGTCCTCAAGTTAGAAACTTTAGAAAATAAGTTAAGTGTTATGAAAATGACGTACTGAACCGAATTAAGGATTTTCCGTTAAAGCATCGTTGGTCCTAATCACCTGTACATAACCAAGCTCCTCACGAAATATTGAAATGAAAACAACTCAGATCACTCAACGAATCAGAGTGCAACATTTAAGTAGTTACGCTCAAAATTGCTCTGTTGAAATGTCGTGAATAGTTTTCGTATCATAAGCTTGGCAGGATACCACATCCCACCGCTAAAGCTAAGGACAAGAACAAGTCAAAAGCAAATTAGGGTTAAGAAGCTACGGATTGATCATGTCAAACAGTCTTTTCACACCATAAGTAACCTCACACCAACAAGGTAGGTTGTAGATCGTATATACAACACGGCCGTCAACGACGTTGTAGACATATACAATCCGAGACAATATCCTTGTTCGTGTTTCTAACCAGCGTTAGATAAGCATGATATAAGTAGTGAACTTCAACTTTTACAAAAGTCGTCATCCAACAAGGAAGCTGAGATATGCATACATGGCCGTTAACGGACGGATATAGACATGCATGCTCGAACAAGTCCTCGTTAGTAGACACTAAGGTTAGTTGCTAGGAAAGGGATGTAAAATGGTTGTTAAATAAAATTCACAAAACAAATAGATAAGCCAAGCAACTAAGGTGCGGTTGCTAGTAACTTTCCCCGACCGTGTCCAAGAACAAAAGACAACAAATATATACGATAGACGCCCTCGATCACAGAAAAGACAGACAACAAAGTTGACGTTTCCCAAAATGGGTCTACATTCCCCTTACTATCCCACTTTTGTAACATACTATTACACAAGTGTGATATCGGCCACTTTTTACAAGACTTTACATCGTTGATTTTTGTAACGTATCAAATGAATAATCGAAGTCTTCTAAGTGATTCCTTCGGTATAAACTTCTTTTTGAAACGACTATTTTTCTTCCTTCTCTTTTTTTTGCTTTTTCTCTTTTTCCATTTTTTTCATAATACATAATAAACCTCGGTTTGATTCCACCGTCTTCACTTTCATAATTTATCCGGATGATCTTTTCCTTGTAGTACTTCTTCATCCCACATAATTCATAATTGCGAAAAAAAGTAGCGAAACTTATGAGCTACATAATTTCCCATTGCATTGTGCAATTTCCCGACCATTACAGAGATAGAAAATTTCACTTTGACACAGGAAATACAAGACTTTACCACAAAGCAACTAGCAACAATAGAGAAATAGGTTTAATCTACACGGTAGGCTAAGGTGCAAAGGTGTAAGCGAAACATTATTAATGATGTGTAACGAAAAAGAGAAGGAAAGGCTTCACCATGTTGTTTTCTATGGGATTTTACTCTAAAAATGAGAGTAATAAAGGGTTACACGGGAGTTAACTAACCAGTGAAGTTAGTTATTTTTACGACATGTAGGCTATTTGGTTTAATCCTAGAAATTTATCAGTTTTGAACCATTTCTTCCATCTAAATCCCCATATACAAATCATGGCGATCTTCGATTGATATACCAGGCCAAGTAACTAAAGTCCAATACATCACCGTCACACTCATAAATTAGTGGAATTTAAGGTAGACATTTGGAAACGGAATAGTCTAATATCTCAATAATATGTATCAAGGGTTATAGTGCGCTAGGTAATGTAACTAGTGATTTTTACAAAAGTCATGCTAAAAAAAATTAAATTTTGACCATTTTTAAGCACTTTGCATGTTATTTTGTAAAAAAAAAGACAAGTACGTTCTAATTCTCCATCCCCCCACTTAAATTATACAACGTCCTCGTTGTATAGATAAAATAATTAAATAATAAGGGAAAATAGAATTAGAACGGAAAACTCCCTGATGTTTTGCTCGTGATAATTCTCCATGATGAGTTCTTGAGCAAAAAGTGTGTTGACTAGGGCTTCAGAATGCCCGGATAAGTTCAACACAAGTCTTTTTCAGCATATACCATATCATAGTTTCAGCAAGGTCCTGTAAAAGGTTAGAAGACAAGTGCAAATTCTATCTCGCTACAATGGTACAAGAAAACAATTAAGTACACAACTGTACAGGGATTAATACGTTCGTATCCCAAACACAGGAAAATACGTCTTATTGTATCATGTAGAAACCAATTAAATTACTGAAAAATTAAATATTAAGAGTTTTTAAAAATGAATAACGTCCAGACATGCATACGCCGTATCCAATGGGGTTCGATACGCCGTATGTAATGTTTGGGAAGACAGACTCGTGCAAAAAATTAAAATTCAAACAATTAAAACGACAAACAATTAAAATGACTGGGTTGTCTCCCGGGAAGCACTTTTGTTTCAGCTGGTCTTTAAAAGTTGACCTTTTCTTTTTTCATCTCTTTATGTTATTAAGCAAATGGTTTTAGGATTTCAAACCTGTAATCAATTGCTGAACTTACTGCCAGTCTTGATTCTATCACACACAAGTAAACCGATCATCATATAATATACATCAAAAAGAAATCGGCAATCAAAGTGTTAATAGTAATATACAATACAGATCAACAAAAGATAAAAACATAGAGAGATCAGGGGTCGGGCTGAGCATCGGTATGAGGGGCTGCGAAGGTGCTAGCATCGCTCGTCCTGGGCCTGACACGCCTCCGGAAGGACAATCCTGAGCCACCTACGAGGGTGCTGTCGAATGGCTGATAAGTCTGGCCGCTGGCGTCCATGAGTTGTGTCACGCAGGAGATCAGCCAGGTGGAGACTCTAGACTGCTCGGTGGTAAAGCTCGTGACATCTCCTCGCATGCCCACAACATCACGCCGTAAGTCGTGCACCTCCTCCTCGAGTCTCTCGATCCTCTGTGACATAGTACGTGATTATGAGGCGGGTGAAGGTGGTGGAGGTGCCTGTGATGGTGCTGGTGTTAGCCTTAAAATATGGTGACAAATACGGAATTACATTAGTTCAATTATAGCGTGACACATAGGGACTAATAATGACAAGCTACGATAGTTGTGTGTCACTAGGACTATAAATACCCCCTCCATACTTCCATGGAGGGGTGAAGCTCACTTTTGTAAAAGTGTGTGTGTGTGTTGTCTCTCTACCACACACACACTCTTCCCATCTCTTCACCTTTAACTCTAATAATATGGCTATTCATCTTTTTCATTTTACACAACCTCCAGATTTGTTTTAATCCCTGATATTACATGTCATTTATAATCTACAATTGGCATCAGAGCTGCAGGGGTGTAATGTATCATGTGTTTGTTGTTCATGTTTCAGTTACTGTTCATTTGATTTTTTAACAGTTGCTTGTTGTTCATGTCATAATTCTGCTGGTATCATAATTATTTTTATGCTTAAAAGTCAAACAGCAGATCTGGGTTTGTTATGTTTTTCTTGGTTGCGTTTTGGTGAAGAAAAAACCCAGATCCGGAATTTAAGGGAAAAAGTACAAAAAGGGCAGGTTGCGTTTTGGTTCTCAATGGACTGCGTTTTGCTATTTCAAGTTGCCATTGCGTTTTGACAGGTTGGTTGCGTTTTGGTGGTTGCGTTTTGCCTGTTGAAGACCATTTATATAGCAAAACTTAAACGTCATGCTGCCCAAATCACAACAAGACTGCGTTTTGTCTAGTTCTATATTGCGTTTTGCCCCCCAAGACATTGGTTGCGTTTTGACTCAAGAAAAAAAGGGGGGAGGGTTGCGTTTTGTGACTGTTGCGTTTTGCTAAACCACAACACAAACCGAGTCAACTCGGCTATTACCGAGTTGACCCGGTCATAACTCAAAGAGTCAAACCAAAACAAAAAGGAGGACAAAGTCAAACAGACTCCTTGTTAAACCACAAAACGCAACAACAACATCAACAATAACCAAAATCAAACAACACCACAACAATCTGTACAACAATATCAACAACTACAACAGCCTCGTCACAACAATTTCCAATCAAATCCATTCTAACCTATTTAAATCCTTTCGTCACATCACAACAACACCAATCCTTCTCCATATATCAAGACACGAAACAAAATACAATGAAAAAAACAATAAATTGATCTCAGTATTTTTTCGTGTGGTACAAACGAATGTTATGACCCTATAAAGATCACACATGAAAGAAACTCATCACAGATCTGTGGAGCAAACCATCCCTTTAATTTTCGAAAGTCAAGATAGACTAATAACAAGTATGTTATAATCTATCTTCGTTTCGTAAGACACAAACATGAATCATATACCTACCCGAGACCATTTGTATGATCTTGAAGACATGTCTTTGACGATGGGGCTCGTATGATAAGAAGCTATAAGGGTGATATGGTTCTGATTGAGTTTTGGTTTCAGAAAGAGTGTGTTCGCATGATTAGGAAGATGGGGAAGATATTCGTTATCTGCTAGTCTTTTTGGAAGAGATAGGTGATGTCTACGTGTGTTGTGTGAGATGGAAATGGTATTAGGGTTTTCTATCCCTAATTATAAGGAGGTGAGTAATAGACCCGAGTTATTATAATTTGTTATCGCAAAATGAGTGGGCCAGGATTTCTTGGTTTTGACTTGGGGCTGGGAAAATCATTTGGCAGACCGGTTGTTTTTAACAAAAATAAGTTGGGCCGATAGGTTATAGTTTTTTTTGGAGTAGGCCAAAAATTTAACCAATATTATACAAGGATTTTTTAAAAATTGGTTAAATGGACATGTTATCGGATTAAGCCGGGAACAAAAATGCTATCACGACAAGTTAGACTAGACGATGTTTATCCGTTAACGACATTCAAAATAACATCAGTCCTAGTTTAATGACAATTGAACAACAACAAACAAACAACAAACATGATACATAACGCTAAAACGATTCTGAAGAGATTCAATAAATGACAAACGGCTAGAGATTCGGACTACGATGACAAGTGATCACGAAGTTGATTTGGTATCCCTTATTTGAGATTGAAGTTGGATTTCACGAAGGCGTCTACTTATTTCATCATCGAGACTTTCTTCTATTTTCTATCGATTGATGACTTGCTTGAACGTATACAGCTTATGATTAAGACTTGAATTATCTAGTTACCAGCAGTCAGGGGTGGTTGGTTGCAGACCTGGTTAACTATCACTTAAAGGAGTTACATTGTAGTACTCAGTGTCACACGCAGAAGACGATGTGGATAATTTCAAGAGGTTTGACGTTTTTCTTATAACGTTTTCTGGTTGGGGGTCATAGAGTAATTAATAAAATTAAATCTTGCACCGTTCTTCAATAACAACAAGTGCAAGCTTAAGTAACAAATTATTGGGGATTTCACTTCTTCATTTTCCAAAAGTTTTGGTATAATCGTGTTTACTTCACCAAGTGAACACAACAATAGCGACAGAATTCGAGGTAATAAAGTTAGCCAGAGAATTTATAGGTTGAGAGTAATCAGCACTTCACAACGGGTATTTTTGGTGCTATTCCAAGACAAAGAATACTCACAGTCTAAGCAAAAATCTCAAAGTTCATCGATGACATTCATTCACAAGACCTAACGATACTCTTCAATCAAAATGAGACGATCACGCTCATAGATTGATAACCAAACTCACATAAGATCACATAAAACATATTTATAACACATAATAATATACTTAGGTCAATACTATTGGTTGGACTAACCGGCTCAAGACACGGTTGTCACATTATCTCATCCTTTAGGAAATCTCGTCTCGAGATTTAACTACTAGATTCACTAGCATTATTAACAAACAATCAGGCATACTTATCTTTCATATGGTCCTCACGTTCCCACATAAACTTAGGGCCATGCTTTGAATCTTATCTAACTTTCACGATCGGAAACCCACTGCTTACAACTTCGCTTGGCCATACAAGGGTACATATAGCAGCATGACAACTCTAAGCAAAAATAAGCATCCAACTACATTAACATCGACCGTCTTCGAGGAAACTCATCAAAAACCTAAAGTTGTGTAACAACGTCATTCATATCCTAACCCCACAACTCATCAAACAAGAACTGTCTTGGAACTAAGTTATGAGTTGTTACAAAGCTCAACGTTTTTGAAGAATCGGATCGACTTTGAGTTTATTCAAAATATAACATTAACCAAACCGCATGAGAACATTTAAGGGTGCCTTAAGGTCTACCAGTAACCTTATGTACCCAACCTCGAGCTCTAGTGGCTTACGCCTGTTATCAGCATAGCTCTTTTTTTTACGATCCCTCGTCGCTTTGATCTTTTCTTTTATCAAAACTACCTTGTCAGTCGTCTTTTGAACCAACTCCGGTCCAATCATGTTAGCCTTAAAATATGGTGACAAACACGGAATTACATTAGTTTATTTATAGCGTGACACATAGGGACTAATAATGACAAGCTACGATAGTTGTGTGTCACTAGGACTATAAATACCCCTTCCATACTTTCATGAAGGGGTGAAGCTCACATTTGTAAGTGTGTAAGTGTGTGTGTTTTCTCTCAACACATACACTCTTTCCATCTCTTTTCACCTTAAACTCAAATAATATGGCTTTACATTTTTTTCACTTTACACAACCTCCAGATCTGTTTTAATCCTTGTTCTTGTATGTCATTTACAATCTACAATTGGCATCAGAGCTGCAGGGGTGTATTGTATCATTTGTTTGTTGTTACTGTTACTGTTCATATCCCGGTATTATTCATATACTGTTCACACAATTACTGTTCATTGTGTCTTTTTTTTCTTGTGAAAGTCATGGAAATGGTGTTATAGTTGTTGATGATACTTCTCGATTGGATCTGTTGTTTCTGTCATAAATTTGCCAAGTTTTGTGCTTAAAAGACAAGAACATATCTGGGTTTATTCTTATGTTCCTGGTTGCGTTTTGAAGAAAAAGACAAAAGTACAAAAAAGTACAAAAGTACAGATTGCGTTTTGGCTCTCATGACATTGCGTTTTGACAAGGTCAATTGCGTTTTGACTGGTCACTGCGTTTTGGCCATTATGATTTGGTGTACAGGTTCAATGAAGACCCTCATTGCGTTTTGACTAGGCAAAAAGCTGCCCAAATCTACACTTGATTGCGTTTTGCCTTGGACATCTTGCGTTTTGTTATAAACCAAGAACCAAACCGAGTCAACTCGGTTCTTACCAAGTTAACCCGGTCAAAACTCATTGAGTCACAGTCCGTACACAACAAGAAAAGATAAGCCAAACAAAACAGACTCATAAACAACAACCAACAACATCAAACCACTTCATTAAAACAACAGCCAACATCAATAACATTAACCACATCAGACAACGATAATTAACAACATCAAATCCAACAATCCAACTCATCCTATAAAAACCCATCGTCACAATCAACCAACAAATTCATAAACTAAACCTATAACATCATCTTCAACCATCTCATAACTCCTAAAAACATTGCATCATAACTTACAAAAGGATCTCAGATTCATTTTTTATGGGATTTATTTATGCCATGACCTTTATAGATCGAACCCACAAAAGAAACAATCATCATCGATCTGTGTAAAGGTTTTAAGCCCGTTTAATATTCGATCTTAAAGATAGTTTTATAACAAATATGTCATAAACTATTCTTTGTATCGATTGACACATAACCAAACCAATAACCTACCTGAGACCTTGTTTGAACAAGATCTTGAAGATAAAACATTGGGAAATCTTCGTGGGTTATCACAGCAACGAAAGAATCCAAGGAAATTTATCTTTAATTAGATTCGAGATACTCTAGAAATACCTTTTTTTTGCTGTCGGGTTTTGTTTAATTTGATGAGAAAGAGATAGAAGTTTATTTGTAATGGAAGAAGAGTGATATGATATCTTAGAGTTGCAATGGAGATTTGGATTTGTGGGAGATCTCTGCAAAGTGAAAATGTCAGAGAGAAGTGTGTTGATTGCGTTTTTTTTTGTTATATGTGATTAGGGTAAAGGATGTGAGAAAGATTAGGGTTAAATTTGTTTTTATATCTCAATTCTCTTATTGAACAAGTAAATGGACGCTCACAATCTTGGGTTGTGTTAACAAAAGTTTGGGCCAATTATAACTTTGAAACAATTAGGTCGAACGATTGTATTGGATTTGGGTTATAATGTTTTTGGATGTGGGCCGGGAATGGCAAAAATGTTGGATCTTTCGGTAACAATCAAGATGGGTTGTGTTCAAGATATGTTAGGCCAAGGTTGTATGGTTTTTCTAACAGGTCGGATCTAATCTTTTGGTGTGGACCACAATGTGTTAATGGTTTGGATATTGAGCCGCCTGGTGTTACACAGATTAAGACGAGAATAAAAGATATCATGACAAGGTTGACTAGACAATATTTGTTCATTAACGACATTCAAAAACAATATTTATCCTAGCTCAATAACATTCTTGAACAACAACAACAACAACAAACATGATACATAACGCTAAAAAGATCCTGAAGAGATTCGATAAATGACGAACGGCTAGAGATTCAGATTACGATGACATGTGATCACGGAGTTGATTTTGTATCCCTTATTTAAGATTAATGTTAGATTTCACGAAGGCGTCTACTTAGTTCATCATCGAGACTTTCTTTTATTTTTTTATCGATTGATGACTTGCTTGAACGTATACAGCAGATGATTAAGACTTAAATTATCTAGTTACCAGTAGTCAGGGGTGGTTGGATGCAGACCTGGATAACTATCACTTAAAGGAGTTACGTTGTAGTACTCAGTGTCACACGCAGAAGTCGATGTGGATAATTTCAAGAGGTGTTGTACTTCTTATACTTATGCGGTAGGGTATAGAGTACGTATAGATTTAATCTAGCACCGTTCTTCAATCACAACTGTGCAAGCTTAAGTAACAAATTTGGGGGATTTCACTTCTTTTTCAAGTTTGGTATATCGGGTTTACTTCACAAGTGATCACAACAATAGCCGACAGAATTCGAGGTTGGTAAAGTTAGCCAAAGAGTTTAATGGTTGAGATGTAATCAGCAATTCTCACTACATTTCAAGACAAAGGTACTTCACTGTCTAAGCCAAATTCTCAAGGTTCTTCAACGACATTCATATACAAGACCTTGATTATACCAAGTTTTCTTGATTCTTGCTTCATCTCCTCTACGATTTCTGAAGACAAGACAGTAATGCTTTGTTTGGATCTCAAGATTTTTGCTTAAGACAAGAACTTCTCGAGTATATGTAACGTAACGACATGAAACCTTCAGAGAGTTCGCAACCATCATGGGGGAAAATGCGTACATCCAGGACTTAGTTGACTTTGATGTTACCATGTCAACTTCTAGGGGGAAGTAGTGTAGACTACTTTACTTAGTATGGTTTATGAAAGTATTCGTTCGCTGGAGAAGCATTACTTGATTTCTCACATGCACCCCTGAACGAATATTCACCAAGCCTAATGACAAGAAGTAGTGGTCGTTGGTGTGGTTTGACCTTCTATAATAAATTTTTTTATTTTTTTGTTTTTTTTTTCCGTTGTGCAGTCAATGACAAGTAGAAGATTTGTTCTAGCTACAAACAATGTAAGATAGGGATGTTGGTTTAGGGGGAAGCTGATTCAGAAACTTTGCCAAAAAGGAGTCTATGAAGAAAGCTTTTCATGACATGCTACGTGAGTTGGGGGGAAGTTAATCCAACTCATGCATAATACAACAGTTCCAGAACAAGTAAAGACAATGAAGATCCAAGCTGGAATACAAGTTTCAAGACTAGGAGAACTTAAAAGACAACTTCAGCTTTGGAATCGCTTTGGAAGACTTTGTTTAATTGTATTTGTACTTGTTAGGAACATTGTAAGTAATTCCGTATGTGTCCACATATTGGGGAAAGATTTTTAGCCTTAAAATATGGTGACATATCTGGAATTACAATAGTTTAGTTATAGTGTGACACGTAGGGACTAATAATGATAAGTTACAATAGTTAGGTGTCACTAGGACTATAAATACCCCCTCCATACTTCCATGGAGGGGTGAGGATTCATTTTACTTGTAATAAGGTGTGTGTGTTTCTCTCTCTAGAAAACACACATCTTTCATTTCTCTTACTAAATAATACAATGGCAACTTATTTGTTTAATCCTCCCTGACCTTCGGATCATTGTCTCTTGTTTGTGATATCTTTATTACTTAACAATTGTAAAATCAAGGGGGAGCAAGTTTATGTTCCATATAATTCATGAAAAGTATAAAAGTTTTCTCTCTATGGTATTTCAAGACAAATTTTAATCACAAAGTATTTGAAAAACTAAGTGAATTAGTATTTAAAATAAAGGGAGAAATGTATTTAAAATGTGATCTTGAAAATAATAAGTGATCTTATCGCCTCAAAGTGCTTGATACTCTTCGAAAAAGGTTTTATGGTTACGATCTCATACCCTACAACATCTTATTTCACGACGATTCTGAAGTCATAAGGTGGTAATGTTAGGTATTTGTCCTATGATCCAACCAGAACCGGAGGGATCTACCCAAGGACACTCCATAGTTAGAAATAGCAGTCCTTAGGTATGATTGGAGATGAATGTGTATAAGGGAAGAATGCCGACTAAGATTGAGCTAACACTGGAACAATCACAACAAGGTGTTAGTAATGACGTCTTGGTAAGCATTGAAGGGGTTGAAGAATTAAAAAGAAATGTATGGATAAAGGGTGAAAAGAAAGAAGCCCTCCACACAACTTAGGCAGAAACCGGGTCAATACATATGCTGTCAGAATCACAATGTTGATTGCTGACATTGAAGACGACATCATGGACCCAGTGATGCAATGCACAACCCTTCCCAGCCATTCGGGTTTCTCTCAAAAGAAACTTGTCTCATTTGTCACGGAGATACACACGACTTCTATTGACTTTCTCACTCCGAGTTAGTTAATATTGAATAGGTGGCAGTCTGCTCCAGCCTCCGATTACTAAAACCAAAACGCACTAATCGAGTCTAGAGCCAAGAGATCCATAAATAAATCTCATTAGGACACATTCCATTGGATTTTTGTCGCATATGCTGCACACAAGTCTTTTCCAATATATAAATGGACGTTGTGAACCGTCATTTCTTTAACTGGTCTTGAACGGAGGAGGTTTATGTTGCCCAAACCGATGGATTCGTTGATCTGATAGCCAGACAAAGTTTACGTTAAGGATAGCTCTATATGGATTAAAACAAGCTCTTTGAGAGTTGGTATGTATGAACTCTCAAAATTCTTGTTTTCCAAAGGTTTACTAAAGGTATCATTGACCCGCATTATTCACGATAAATACGGGGAGGGACATTCTTCTACTTGTGCCGATTTACGTTGATGACATTATTTTTGGTTCCACAACCCTAAATTTTCAAAACGTTTTGAAAATTAATGCACGGTCGATTAGAGATGTCTTAATGGGGGAAATGAAATTCTTTTTAGGATTCAGATCCACCAATCCCCAACCACAGTATTTTTATCAATCAGGCCAAATATTCCTTAGAGATTCTTTCAAAAACATGGTTATGGAAAAAGGGACTATGAATTGGTCACGAATGGTACGAAACTAAATTAGATGCAGACTTGAGCTGGTGAACCGTAGACCAACTGACTATCGTAGCAAATTGGGTACTCCATGTATTTGACAATTCTTAGTAGAAGGACATGTGCAAGATGGTATGTTATTGTGCAAGATATTCAAGCAAGACGACCGAAAAAACACCTCACAGAGGTTAAAAGGATCTTTCGTTATTTAAGAGGGACCATCACATGGGACTCTGGTATCGAATAGGGTTCTAGGTTATGAACTAACAGCTTTTTTCAGATGCGTTCATGCCGGTTTTTTAGGTTTGCGTTGTACTCGCAAAAGCACTTCTGGAGGAATAAAACAGTTTCTTAGGTGGTAAGCTAGTCAGTTGGATGTCAATTGAAGCAAAGAACTGTACTGCAATGTCATCCCGCAGAGGCTGAATACATGGGTTATATGCAAGTTGTTGCTCAAGTAATGTGGGAAAGGGAAACAGCTCAAGTTTATGGCTTCAACTACAACAAAATAACGTGGTTTGCGTCTCTCTAGTCAGCCATTAGCAATATCATGCAACCTGTGCAGCATCCCGTAACAGCATTATCATACTCGGTATCACTTCATAAAGGAAAGGTTTGGTTTTGAATGTAAACGGTTATAATTGAATGTACTTTGTCAGAACTGAATATCCAATTGGCTGACATGTTTACTAAAGCCCTTTCCGATTGAAAGGTTTAGTATCTGTCAGACGCATTGGGTATGAGATGTTGGCTCCTCTGGGCAATGAGTCTAGAGGTGTTTTCTGACTCATAAATAAAATATGCTTGATACCTCATCAAACATCAACATGTATATATTTTTGGAAAAAAGAAAAAAATACAAAATATAAAATTTCAAAAAGAAAAATACAAAAATATAAAATTTCAAAAAGAAAATACAAATCAAAAAATCAAAAATGTTTCCACAAAAATATTCTTCTCGACATGTCTCTTGAATCGATCACATTTACGTACTTAGGAATGTTGGATTAATATCGCTACGGGCGTTCTGTAAATGAAGTTCGGAAACAGGAGTTTCAAATGCTTTCAAAACATGTCATTTCTAATTTTTCTTGATGGCTTATGTGCAAATACATAACCCAGACTTCAAATAAAGGAAAGTTTATCTTTAAAAATAACTTATCCTACAACGAGAAATTCAACTTTTCTCGGTCTTGAAGCTGTGTTCTTTCAAGGACAATTTAAAGTTTTGAGCTCAAGAAAAGGAAACGTGTACGCCATAGTGCGCTTTTTCTTACCTTAGAGTTGAAGTAGAGTCTTCTAACATGATGTTTTTCAAAAATGATGAACATAAATTTTTTTTCTTCAAGATATCTCACTGACAATTCATATCTTTTAAATAGTCTGTGTTCAACCACTCCATCTTTTAAGGGGAGGTTTTTCGAAAAACAAATTTAATGAGTTTAAGATACATCATCTCACGACCATTTTTAATGTTATTCAAACCATTTCAAAAAGTCTCTTAATAACACACAGATGAATAAGGGAATTACAATAGAATGATAGTCTAAGATGCTAAGAGGTCAACCTCAATTTTATATTCATTTTAACCAACTTGGTATCATTGTTTTTGGGTGTCAAACATATGTAAGATTGAGGGGGGGAGCAAGTTTATGTTCCATTAAATTCATTGCTAAGTAAAAGAGTTCATGGTATTTTCAAGACTTTTAATCACCACAGTATTTCAAAATCTTTAAGTGGACTTAGAATTTTAAAATAAGGGGAGAAATGTAATTAAAATGTGATCTAAAAGACTCAAAAGTGCTAATTCAAAAGGTTGCATGGTTCGATCTCATATCCTATCACATCTTTATTTCACGACCTGATTCTGAAGACATAAGGTGGTAAGGTTAGGCAATTTGTCATGATCACTAGAACGGAGAGGATCTACCCAGGCACTCCATAGTTAGAAAGAAATAGCAGTCCTTTGGTATGATTGGAGATGACTGTGTATTAAGGAAAAATGCCGACTAAGATTGAGCTAACACTCGGAACAATCATAACAAGGTATTAGTAATGACGTCTGGTAATGCATTGAAGGGGTTGAGAATTATTAAAAAGAAAATGTTATGGATAAAGGGTGAAAAGAAAAGAAAGCCCCTCCAAAACTTAAGGCAGAAGAGAGAAAACCGGGTCCATACATATGCTGTCAGGAATCAACAAGGTTGAATGCTGACATGAAGACGACATCAATGGACCAGTGATGCAATGCACAACCTTCCAGCCATTTCGCTGTTTCTATCAATAGAAATTGTCTCATTTGTCACGGATGATACACAGACTTCTATTGACTCTCTCACTCCGAGTTTGTTATATTGGTATAGGTGGCAAGTCTGCTCCGCTAGATTACAAAAAACCAAAATGCACTAATCGAGTTAGAGCCAAGAGATTCATCAAATAAATTCATTAGGACACCATTCTATGATAACACTGGTTGAACATCATTAAGTTCACAAGCTGTTAACAAGAGGTCCCTAGCATTATCCTTGTGATTCTGCCGAACATTCGAGTGATACTCCTTAGTATTTCACAGTGGCGAATGAAAATCCTTCCTATGTTAACATCAAACAACATTGTGGTAGGTGACTTGCGAGATTATTTATGAATCAAGATTGTGTCAAACTGGATATCGATAAAAGGTCCAGTAAATGAATTGACGACATAATTCAGAAAGATAGTAACTATATGATTTCACTCTTACCGTTGTTGTCTGTATTGAGATGTTCAGAGGTTATGAGACCTTGCATGCCCATTTGGCAAATCTAATACAGCAGTGTTAGAAGACCTACGCTTTGAGTTGGTGAAACCTTGTCATGGAGTTTCTTTTGAATCTACCTGGATAAAAAAGTACATTATATTACTGTAAAACTGGTCTTACGGAACGGAAGGTTTAATTAGAACCAAATCGGACGAATTGACATAAATAAAGCCTTTATTCGTCCTCCCACTTTATGCTAACTGTTTTATTTCAAGGTACATAAAGATGGAGATGGAGATGCCTCATATCAGCTGAAGTCGAATTCAATACCAACATGCTCAATGCTCAAACTACAACGGATATTCTATAAGCTCAAGATTCAGATTCAAGAATAATCATGAAAGCTCAAGAATTAAAGACAAAGACTTCCGCACAAACTCTGATATACAAGATCTTCCTTCAAAGATATCAAGTCTATCAAGGGAGATTGTTAGCAAGCTTTCAAGATGATGCAAAGTATGAGCATGTTGGTCAAGACACAAGATCGCAAGGTGGCAAAGACGATCAAGACGGAAGGATAAAGATTTAAAGATCTCGGACGGAAAAGACGAAGTCTAAAGACAATGACAAAGGCTCAAGATCAAAGATCACAAAGCATGAAGGAACAAGCCTACAACGTAGACAGAGACAAAGATCACAAGAGCTTAATGACTATAGCAATCTCATTGATCTCACGAG
Source organism: Tanacetum coccineum (assembly GCA_026074375.1). Lineage (NCBI taxonomy): Eukaryota > Viridiplantae > Streptophyta > Magnoliopsida > Asterales > Asteraceae > Tanacetum > Tanacetum coccineum. The sequence continues at coordinate 22,436 of BQNB010039804.1, read as the reverse complement.
GGAGTGTCACAATGAACTCACTTCGGGGGAGATTGTTAGCCTCAAAATATTGAGTCGAACAATGGAAGTTCGTTCATAATTATATTAGGTCTCGGTCACTAAATTAATATACGTTGTATTAGGCTAGACGGGTAAATGGGCTCTTATTTATAATCTAATCGGTCACGTGTATCGGGCGAAAGCCCAAGTAAACCCGAGCCCGGCCCGTAGAATTACTAAAGGCATGCAAGCCTTTTAGTCTTCACTATAAATACCCCTCTCCAAGGAAGGAGAGGGTGTTGGTTCATTTGTAAACTTTGTCATTTGCAAGTAATTCAACCATTTTCTCTCTCTAAATTTCTTCCATTTTCCTTCTCTTTTCTACTTGTATTCGAGCTACATATAATGAAGTGAAGTGATTAAGGGTTACCGACAAGCATACATCTATTGCTAAATTTGAGTCATAATAGATTGGAATTTTGTCAAAATAAAAGTCAGAATCCGTTAACTGTGTTCGCATCCAAAGGACTTGAGCACAACAAGCGGATAGAGACACATATTCTGCCTCCGCGGTTGACAACGTTGTACAATCTTATTTTTTTGATGACCAACTCACTAGTTTTTCTCCTAAAAATTGCGTTCCTTCTTAAGTACTATTCAAGGTATCCTGACATCCTGCATGATTAGCATCTGAAAAAGTAGTCAGTTTAAAACCAGAATCCTTCGTATATCGAAGACCCATATTAATGGTTACCCAGAGATAACGGAAGATTTATTTAACCTCCTTGAGGTGATTCTTGGTTGACTTTGCCTGGTACCGAGCACATAAACAAGTAGCATATACGATGTCTGGTCTGCTTGAAGTTAGATACATTATCTGGTGCATGTTGTTGGTGGGATACTAGCCAGCGAGCAGTCGCGAAAGGGATATCGATGTCTACACACAACGAGACAAGGTTGATATTGAATCCATCTATCTCCATAATTTGATGAATCAAAGAGATGTCAGAGAAGTTCTATTGAGCTAATGACACTTTCATTGCCTTGTTCCCCAACGACAAAAATGAACTCCAATTATTGAAACCCTTGACCCTCTTTCCCCGCACCCAAACTACCAAAATTGTTTCTTCTCTTCTCTCCTTTAGCAGATACAACAATTTCCACTCACAACGGAAGTTGGATCTTCTTTTCGGACTCCTTTGTACGATAATTTTTCAAATATGGTGACCTTCTCGTGTCAACAAGTCTCTTCGCCCACCGACAATTCTATTCAAAAAGACACCACTAACAAACATAAATAGTACCTTCAACGCATATTCAACCTGACAGCAGAACCGACATCTCCAACAAAGTTGATGCTAGTCAACAACGATAATCAAGCAGAATTTACCATTCCTTTCTCTGTACACCGGTACAAGAAATTGCTGAGATCTTCCCCACGCATATATTGGATATTTCAAAAGTGCATACTCTTCAATCACACCTCAAGATTCCGAATAAAAACCGATGGGACATATAGATCACCCTTATACTTTAATTCATGGCAACATTCAAAGCCATGCATAACAAGACACACTTGCAACAAATCCTAAACTGTGTTATGTTCGCAATCACCGTGGTAATTGTTAAACGAAAAACTTAAGGAGGCAATGGTTGATTCTGCATGGAATAAAGCACATACAGGAAGAACGTCATCAGTTTGCAGACAACTAAGTCGGGGAACTCATTGACAAACTTTTGCAAAGTAACGTAATCAAGCTAAAAGTGGTTATGGTAAAACAAAAAGATGGAAAGTCCCAAACTTAATTCCGCAATCAAAGCAAAACGACATTGTAGCGAAGGGTTATTGTCTCGGAAAAGGGTATTGAATTCGAAGAAATCTTTGCTCCAGTTGGCTCCGCAAGTGGAGGCTGTCAGGATGTTTTTGTCGCATATGCTGCAACACAAGTCTTATCCAATTTTATCTATATGGATGAGAAAACGACATTTTCATTAATGTCCATTGAGAGGAGTTTCTATTATCAAACTAGACAGATTCCGTTAGATCCTGATCATCCAGACAAAGTTACCGATCTAAGGAAAACTCGTATAATGGAATTAAAACAAGCTCCGAGAGCCTGTATGTAGAACACTTAAAATTCCCTGATTTCCAAAGTTTTTAACTAAGGTATCATTTGACACCGAACCCTATTCACATAAAATAGCGGGGAGTGACAATCCATACTTGTGCAAATTTACGTTGATGATATTATTTTTGTTCCACAAAACCCTAAATTTTCAAAACTTTTGAAAGAATTAATGCAAAACCGTAGATTGAGAATGTCTTAATGGGGAAATGAAATTCTTTTTAGGACGTTCAGATCCACCATCCCCACGCGGTATTTTTTTCATCAAGCAAATATACTTTATAAGGAGAATCTGAAAATAAAACATGGTATACGAAAAAGGACAAAGCATTTGGAAACCCAATGGCTATGAAACCTAAATTAGAATGCAGACTTAAGTGTGATAACCCTAGACACAAACTGACTCTAAATATTCGAGTAACCGTAGAAAAATCATGTCACTCATTGATATTTGACATCTATATACTTCCAACATTAGTGCAAGCTTATGTTATTGTGCAAGAATATCAATCAGAAGACCGACTGAAAAACACCTCAAAAGTTAAAAGATCTTTCGATACTTAAGAGGTACCATTAATATGACATACTCATGGTATCCGAAGTGTTTTGCTTTGAACTTAACATCTTTTTCAGATAGCCGTCATGGCCGGTGCTTGATACTTTCGCAAAAGCCTTCTGAGGAATACAAATCTCTAGGTGATAAGTTAGTCAGCTTGGATGTCAAGAAGCAAGACTGACTGCAATGACACCCAGTAAAGGCCTGAATACGTGGACGTTATCTGTTCAAGTTTGCTCAATCATGTGGATTGAGAAACAACCTTCAAGATTATGGCTTCAACTACCAAACAAAAATATCGTTCTGTAAGTTGCTCTCTCAGTCACTAGTAGCAATTCTCATGCAACTCCGTGCAGCACTCACCGTACCTAGCACTCTACAAATCCAGTACTTCGTTATTCATTTACAATCAAGAACATAGTAGAAACAACGGTATAAAAATTAATTGTACTTTGTCAGAACTAAATACAATTGGCTGATAAGTTTAACTAAACCCTATCCGAAATAGGTTTCAGTATCATTGTCCAGTGTCGATTGTATGAGAGTTTTGAACTTCCACAAGAACTGTGAGGTTTCCCTGACAAAAGAATCTCTTGATAACATCAACAAACATCACCATGTACATATTGTTTTGAAAAAACAAAAAATACAAAAATATATAATTTCAACAAAAGAAAATACAAATGAAAAAATCAGAAATTATTTATATTAATAAGAAATTTTAAAATTTTTGTTTTTTCAAAAAAATATTCTTCTTCTCGTCATGTCCTATGGAATCTTGATAACATTTACGTACCTCAGAAATGGTTGAATTAACATCTGACACTAATTCACTACGAAGAACTTGGCGGTGGAAAATGCGAAGTTCGAACAGAGTTTCAAAAGTTTTCAAAAACATGTCATTTCTAATTTTTCTTAATGACTTGTAATCACTCTCAGATTGCAACTCGGTCCCGAACGACAAAGGAGAGTGTACGCATAAGTGCGCTTATCCTTAGTGTTAGAAGAGAAGTCTTCTAACATTTGTTTTTCAAAAAGTTGAACATAATTTTTCAAAGAATTTTCTCAATGACGATTCTAAATCTTTCAAATTTGTGTTCAAACACTCCATCCCTCATACATTGGATTTTACAAGCACAATCATTCTACATTTGGTGTTATTTTTTTAAATAGTCCAAAGGTTTAGGGGGAGCTTTTTTCTGAAAAAACAATGTTTTAATGATAGAGGATACCATCATAACATGACAATTCTTTATGTCTTCAACACATTATAAAAGGTCTTAATAACATCTACGAATAATATGAGACTATTAAATAGATTGAATTATATATAAAGAACTTAGGTGGTTAGCACAATTTTTAAGAATTCTTCGATGACCACTTTAATATCTTTTAAAATGGTGTGCGTCAACAATTCTTAAACCCTCAATCTTTTATATTCTTTTACAACATTGGTATCACTGTTTTTGGTGTCAAACATATGTAAAATCAAGGGGGAGCAAGTTAATGTTCCATGTAATTCATGCTAAGTAAAAGTTTTCCCCATGGTATTTCAAGACAAATTTTAATCACAAAGTATTTCAAAAACTAAGTGAATTAGTATTTAAAATAAGGAGAATGTATTTAAAAATGTGATCTTGAGAAATAAAAAGTGATCTTACGACATCAAAGTGCTAACCTTTCAAAAAAATTTCATGGGTTACGATCTCATACCCCTATAACATCCTATTTCACACACGATTTAAAGTCATTATGGTGGTTAGTTAAGGAATTAGTCCAGAATCCACGCAGAACCGGTAGGATTCAACCCAAGACACTCCATATTTAGAAATAGCAAGTCCTTAGTATATTGGAGATGTATGTTGTAAGAAAGGAATAATTGCCGACGAAAGATTTGAGCATAAGAAACACTTGGAACAATCCAACAAGGGTTAGTAAATGACGTCTTGGTAAGCATTGAAGGTAGAAGATTAAATAAGAAATGTATGGATAAAGGTCTAAAGAAAGTCCCCTCCACCTAACTTAGGCAGAAACTGGGCCCAATACATAATGTTTGTCAGAAATCACAAGTTGATTGCTGCACATTGAAGACAGACATCAATGGACCCAGTGGAAGCAATGCACAACCCTTTCCTAGCCATTTGGTCTCTCACAAAAGAAACTTTTGCTCCTCATTTTGTCCCACGGAGACAACAACGAACTTCTATTGACTACTCTCACTCACTGAGCTTAGTTAATATTGAATAGGTTGGCATCCTCTCCAGCCTCCGACGTAGACAGAGACATAAGACATCACAAGAGCTACATCTAGCAAGCTAGCAATACCTCAGCGATACCTCACTAAGGAGTGTCACAATGAACTCACTTCGAGGGAGATTGTTAGCCTCAAATAATGATCGAACACGGAAATATCATTCATTACAGAATATTAACGTCTCCGGTCATTCTAATATGTAACTGTTGTAAATAGGCTTTAAAACGGTTAAATGAGCTCGCATTAATGTAATCTAGATCCGTCCCTTTATATGCGAGGTCGATAGAAGCCCAAGTAAACCCGAGCCCGGCCCGTAGAATAACTAAAGGCATGAAAGCCTTTTAGTTTGATACATATACACCTCACCAAGGAAGGTGAGGTGTTGTTCAATTTGTAACTTCTTTTTCTTTGCAAGAAATCCTCCCATATTCTATTCTCCTCTCTTCAGTTTTTCTCTCATTCTCCTCCACTCTAAAAGAGCTTGCTTTCCAATTTTGCAAGCATCACAGAAGTATTGATCAAACTTAAGCTTTGGTAAGTTTTTAAATAATTTCTTAGATGCTAACGATTGAATGAGACGTATATTTGCGTGACCTAATCTCTTATGCCACAATGTGGAGTTTTCATCAATCGTTGCTTGACAAATTTTGTCTTTAGGCTCATTTCCTAATTTCATCACATATAAGCCTTTCTTCCTAATACCTCTACCTATGACCTTACCATCCTTAGTAATTTCACTATCATGTTCATAGAAAGTTACTCTACATTTATGATCACATATTTGTCCTATAATTAACAAGTTAAATCTTAAGTTATCTACATGCTCTACATTATCTATTTTGAGAGAGTCATTTGAGATCGTATCTTTGCCAATGATGTTACCGCGAATATTACTACCAAAAATGACATTACCTCCGTTGTATGCCTTGTAGCTTAAGAAGAGCTTTCGGTTACCCGTCATGTGTTTGGAGCATCCGCTATCCTTTATCCACTCGTCGGGTTCCAAGTCAACTCCAAGGCATATCTATTTATATAAGGAAACACCTCAAACATTTGGTCCCTAATATCTCATGGGTCCAAAGTTGTTAGTGCTAAACATCCCTTGCATTTGATGCAATTGGTTAGGATGTGGAAATGGAAGAACCATTTCCAATGGCATGTAACTTTGTCATGGGAAGTTGCTCCAAGTTACAGGTTAACCACGAGGTTGATTTTGTCGACCAATGTTTATTTTTGGTTGCGGTGTTTTAGGACGATGATAATTATTTATGACTCTTCTAGTTGGTGGAGTTTTTGATCTAAAATTTGGTTTTGAAAATCCAACTCTGGGTTTTGACAATGGTTTATAGAATTGTTTAACTTCATTATCACTAGGAACAAGAACTCTTACATTGTTTACTATTATGTGTTTTGGTCTAGGACCCAAAATTGATTTTTAAAAAGACACACTTTTCTCAGATCCAGGTGTGGTTCCTGGTGGCGGTCCCATATTTGATTTGGGGGCCACCTGCACATTAAGGGGGGCGCCCATATTTATGGGACCTCCATTAGGGGACACCTTTTTCTAAGCTTTCACAAATTTTATTTCCTTAGTTCTATTGGATGATGCTTCAAATGAATTAAACCCTAAACCTAACTTTTCACCAGAGGGTTTTTGATTATTTAACATTTCATTTAAGCAATGTGTGCTCTTTTCAAACTTGGTTAGTTTAAGAGCTTCCTCTTTAAGCTTTTCATTTTCAATTTTAACCATATGACATTTTATACATTCAAGATCAACTTCTTTGTTTTTCTCGAGTGTAGATACTTTTTCTTTTAGAATACTAATTTCCTTTTCTAAGCTATCTCTAGTAGCTTTTAGTCTTTTATTTTTGTAATTCCGTATTAGCCGACATATTTTAAGGCTAACAAATTAATTTTCTAATATTAGATCATCTATTAACGAGTTTTCATCACTAAAGTAAGAGGATTCAGAACATACCTCACTTAATGCTTGAGCTACTAGACACGTTTCGTTATAGACTTTCTTATCATCTTCTTCACCGCTCACTTCAAGAACCTCCGATAAATGCTCTTTGGTTCTTGTCTTTCGGTGGTTTTGGACATTCTCCAGTAAGATGATTCGAGTCGCCGCATCTAAAGCATTTTCTATCACTTTTACCGTTTTTGTCGTCTCAGCTTCTTTGAAACATCTTTTTGTCGTTTTGAGGTTGTCTCACGAATCTACCTCTTCTCTTAAATAATTTCTTGAATTCTCTTACCGCCATAGCGTATTCTTCGTCTTCACTTTCGGAAGTCGAACACTCTTCATCACTAGATTCTTTCTTAGCCTTTAAAGCAAGAGATTTCCTTTCAACTTTTGCTTTGACTATTTTGGAATCTTTCTTGATGATCATTTTGTGAACTTTAAGGTTCCCGATAAGTTCATCAAGAGATAGTGATGTTAAGTCTTTTGACTCTTCAATTGCCGTGACCTTTGCTCTCCATTTGGGATGTAGAGCCCTAAGAAATTTCCTAACATAGTTCTTGCTAGAATAACCTTCATCAAGAGCTTTTAGACTAGTAATAATGGTATTAAATCTAGCAAAAGCACTATCTATAGATTCGTCTTCGAAAATGACGAATTGTTCATATTGTTGAACCAAAAGGTCGATCTTATTATCTTTGACTTGACTATTACCTTGGTGGGTGATTAATAATGTTTTCCAAAATTCTTTTGCCGTATTACACATGAAAATTCTTTCATATTATTTTCTAGAATAACCATTTTCGCTTCATTATTTTTCGCGAGTCTCTTTTTAAGATCATCGCTTTATTTTTCAAAAGGGATAAACTTATCTAATTTGGTTTTTTGGATTTTGTTCAAATAGGTTTGAAAACATCGTTGTAATAACATGTCAAAGATATAGATTCTTTTGAATTTAACATAATGTCTCGAATCAATATTTCCAATAAATAAACTATCCTACTTTTAAAGAGTGGTGGTCTTTGCATTGATTGCCCTTCTAGATATTTGTCGAAATCCATAGATCGATCAAGCTTTAAAATACAATATATTTTAAAAATCTTGAGTGACCTTGGCTCCTGATACCAATTGTGAAAACTAGAAGGGGGTTGAATAGTTTACAGGTTCGTTTTCGTTTTACAAAACTTTAGATTCGAGTTGTATGTTTAACCAATTCACAATATGAACAAACAATATAACAATTTAAACTAAAGCTAAATAATAATGACAATAATGTGACAGATAAGTGATAGGACCAATCAACCAAGACACCAAGATTTATAGTGGTTCGGCTACAAGCTCTTCTTCGCCCTACTCCCTCCCCAGTAAACCTACACAGATTTCACTATGTCAACAAGCTCCCTTCAGGCGGAGAAAACCGTTTACACGTCGCTTATGTTATTTTCTGACACTAAGCTAAATGTCGAGTCCTAATCTTAGCTAGAACCAATCTACTACTTCACAATCAATACAGAATCACTAGATCTACACTATCCGAATCACACAAATACACAAGATAATTACAATAGAGATTTGATACTTAGAAGAAAGGAGAAGCGATCTCTAATCAACACTTCGTTTCTTGACGAATACGAGTGTTCTTCTTTTTCACTTGAAATGAGAGGGAAGAGATTAGAAGAAGAGATTAGATCACTTGAAACAAGATCAAGAGATGTTAGTGATCAAGATTTTTAGTGAGAGAAAGAAGGATTTTAGAGAGAGAAAGAAGTGTGAGAAAATTCGTGCAAAGAGGTCTGATTTTCAGCAAGGGATGGACCAGTATTTATAGGCAAGAAAATCCAACGCTAACGGCGGTCCCAGATATATAAGGGGGCCGCAAGTAGACTCCGCTCTTTTTTTTGTCTTTTTGTGGGGAAGGTTGTATCTGGTATAGAAGCTTTCATTTTGGAGGGAAAATTTGAATTTCAAATTTTAAATTTTTAATAAAACTTTTCTTTTAATTAGAAAATATTTTGTAAAAATGTAATGGATAAGAGAAAAAATATTTTCTTGATCACTAATCATGCTTAATGATTTGTTTGTTCATACCTTAAGTGATTACTAATCTTAGAAATGGAATTTTACGATTAATAATTTGTAAACGTTTAATTTTATCGTAAACGTTTTTACATTTTGTTATTATCAAAACATTGAGAGGGTCAAAACCTGCCTGCTGCATCGTCAATGGCCATCTGGGTGGTGTAGTTGACATGATCATAAAAGATTTGAACTTGAAGCCAAAGATCAAGACCATGATGAGGGACTTTTCAAAGTAAGTCCTTGAAACGATTTTACGCATCATAGAGAGATTCACCTTGATGTTGTTGGAACATCAAGATATCATTTCGAAGTTTAGCAGTTCTTTCTGGTGGGAAAAACTGTCCGAGGAAACGGGTGGTGAGATCATCCCAAGTCGAGATAGATCCCGTGGGTAGACGATCAAGCCAATTGATAGCTTGGTCACGAAGAGTAAAACAGAATAGACTCAAACGAGTGGTATTTCTTGTAGCACTATTAAGGTCAATGGAATCTACAATTTTGAGAAAGTCCTTAAGATGTTGGATTGGGTCTTTGGACATAAGTCTGTGGAATGCACATCCGTTTTGCACCAACCGGATGGTGTCGGATCGCAAGGGGGACACCTTGGCTCCTTCGGGAAGCTCAATGGCATTTCGGTAACCCTCGTGGCTAGGTCGGGAGTAATCTCCTAAGGTACGGGGTTGGTTTGAATTTTCGTCTCCCATGATGGTCAACGAAAGAGTGGGTTTGGTTACAAACAGAAGGAACAAAGAAGAGGTAGACTAAAAGAAAGCTACTTGACAAGAAATTAAATCTCACTTGATAGGATTCTTGTGAGTAAACCTAAGCTAGATTGAATCCAAAACCTATGCTATTCCCCAGCAGCGGCGCCAAAAACTTGATGCGATCGTCATAGGACTTTTACACGAAGTTTTACAACTCCCTAGGCAATGTACCTAACCGTTGTAGTGTAGTATATCGTTCTCTAGGGGAATAGCACTGTGATGGCCGGATCGAATGTTCACTAAGGTCTAAGGGTTGAAGGAAGAATCTTTTTGTGTTTTTAAATTTTATGAAAGCAAGTAAATCTCGGGTTTGAAGGTTGGTTTGTTTTAATCTAATTAACTACTAATTCTAACCTAATGGCAAGAACAATTATACAACAAAACGTACTTACTTGGGATGCACTACTCCTTGCTAGCTATCCAATTCTACCTATTGCTTTGTCACACTTGAGATGTAATGTGTAAGTATTTCCTAGGTCATGAACGGATTACATGAACCCGCCATCTATTTAATATTCCGTTAGGGCAACGCACAAGTAAGGTAGTATGAAGACTATTACAAGGCCCCTAAGGGTATACTAAATGCATGTGAAATATCTTAAGAGTGGATCAACCATATTAGAGGGCAAGGTAGTATGTAGACTGTTACCCGATGGTATCCTTTCTACACAATCATGTTTCCCTAGACATATCAACAGCGATACAGACAAAAGCTGGTTTTCTAAGACCTAACGTGCACATCCATCACAAATATAAACTATAATCAATTAATTAACTCATTGATAATCTGTCATAAACTAACAAGATCTAATATAAATAATGACAAGTTTCATGCATACTATATAAATACTAGATGATTTTAGCAAGCATAATTAAATAATAAACAATCATAATCAAAAAAGGAATTGAAGACATGATATTAAGGGTTCTGTGTTTGGTCTACGCTATGAGGATTTCACTATGGAGTTTAGTTTAATTATGGTTTGGATTGACATTTAGGTTATGATATATTATGTCAGTTTCAAGTTTGACGTTTGGTTTAACATTTGATTAGTGCTATGAAAGATAAAATATAAAATTGAAGAAGTGAAAATACAAATTAATTGACTTAGAATATGTCATGATATGAGAGAGAAGAATATAAATTCAAAACCCACCCATCACATGTCAATTGGATCTATGGGATTCACGGTACTATTTTGATTTCATTATCTTTGAACTTGTTATAACTAAAAATGCTGTTTTTAAGAATGATTTCATTCTTTCATTCTACAACCTCTAAACAAACAGCCCCTAAGATATAAGTGATAATCAAACCATTACAAAATGTTTATAGATTGAATTAAGTCTTCTAAGTTGCTGAAAAAACACCTACCCAAACCCTCTAGTCGGCCCTAGGGTTTGGGGCTTGATAAAAATACGAAGTTAGTTATGAGCTTTGTTTATCAGGAAGTACCCTGGGTCCTAGGGCCAATCAGAGACGCCGTCGCCCAACAATAACCCTGACCCATCGCACGCATCATTTTTCGCGTAGTTAATATTTTCTCGTTGCGATCGTGTGGCTGTAGATTTCGTTGAAATCTGAGTTCGTATGTAAGGAGTTTGGGATAAAATACAAATATCTAGGACTTCGCATTTGCAAGTGAAATGATCTTCTCAATCTCGTGACACAAAAACTTCTAGGGTTTCTTTAGGTCGGCCACGTTTTGACGCCGTACCGATCTTTGGACGCCCGTCACTTTAAATGTCCTAACGCCATCGCTTGAAACTCGCAACGCCGTCTCCACGCTCTGTATGCACAACTTCTTCAAGGATTTGGTGTAGAGTCGTGGTCATGTCCATTTCTTCTCCAAATGAGTCCAAGTCACGTGTATTTCCTCCAAAGACATCAAGTGCTTAAAAACTGAATATACAAACGATTAAAACTCGTAATTACTGGGCATATTTTGCATAACTTTAGAGGGTTAAATGACCCAGAAATAATATATAAAATAACACCTCATCAACCCCAAAAGTAGGCCGATAGGGAGCATCCCACTCCTCGCAAGTAAACTCGCAATTACCAGCAACACCACCTTCAGGATAGGCAGCATAATAAGGACCAACAAAAGGAAAAGAAGTCCTTATGAATGGCATCTAAATGAGGGGGCAGGACTAGAGGATGACCTCGGTCGGCTTACACCAACAGGTGGTGCAGCAGCAACATCGACCACAATGCCCTTTCCCCGAGAATCTGCAAAGACAAACAAATATAAAAAAAGAAGAAGACATGAACACAAACCACGAGTTTTAAGACCCAGAGACGTGAACCATACCTTAGAATGCCAAGAAACTTAAGCAGTGGTGAGCGGGTAGAGCTTCCACTTTTCGATTTCCTGAAGACGGGGAATACAGCTAGCAGAACGTATAAGGGTAACCAATGAATCTCAAAACAGGCATTCATCATCATTCACTTTCTCATCAGAGTTACCCATAAATACAAAAACTAGGGTCTGAGTAGTAGTACTACCGGAATGATCTAGAGCCAGGGTAGACCTAGTACGCTTAGCAACATGGCTTGAAGTGGCACCAGAAATAGAGGCCTTTCGCTTCTGGGAAGCTTCAGCCTTGGCAAGAATCTTAATACTAAGGGTACCCACAACAAGGGCCTCTAGAGTAGGATCCGGAATAACAGCATCGGCAGCAGCAGGAGGAGTACAATAAAAGGGAAGCCATTGAAGGGTCAGCCAGATATCATGATGAGGCTCCTCCTGAACCTCAGAACCGGTCCACTCAGGAAGGCAAAGAAAATCATGAATACCCATAACTGCAAAAAAGGAAAACAATGAATGCAAGCAACAAAAGGCGAAGATATAACAAAACATAGTCAAAACCCACCCTCATACCATTTCCATCGGCACCCCGGAGTACTGGATCACAAACACGACTCTTCCAAATACGACTCAACCCAGATAAAACCAACACCCTCAGGCATATCCCCCCAGCTTTTTACATTAAGCACTCAGGCGGTTTGGAGATCAGCCATGTTTAAAAGAACCAAAGGGGTCGGTTGGATCAGGACTCATCAATCGAGGCACTTAGAGGTCTCTAGACCATAAAGTCAAAGAATGGCCCGCCGATCGATCAGAAGAATCACTTTTCAAATGCTCAGACATAGCGATTATCGTCAATACACACCGGAGAAGGAGCACGACGCTTGGCAAAAGAAAACCAATAACCATATTTGCATAAAGGTCTAGTAAACCATAAAACAGCTCACCGTTGGTTCTATTTGCAAGGACCGACAAAGAACCTCAAAAGTAATCACCTTATTCAGGCCCAGGGGGCCATCTAAGAGAAATGGACCCTGTAATGTTTGATACGAGCCAGAGGGAACGAAGACAAAGGAATGCGAACATTAGAAAAAACAAACATCCAATGATAAATACCAATGGCATCGTCTGGAAGCTCAGAAATTACAAATACTTTAGGAGGTAGCCGAAGGTGAAGGACACAGGGTATCTTATATTTAATGATCAAATCATTTAGGTCATCCTGGGTGAGTCGGGAGTGGTGCAGATCCATATCCTTTTTGGCCATAATTGAAAAAATAAGAAGGAAAGAAGAAGATACCTAGGAAGGGGAAGAATCCGGAGCAAAATACGCAGCGGCAGAAAGCAAAATAATTGCTCCGGAAACAATATGTGTTTTTTACTACAACAAGGGTAAAGCAAAAAGTAAAATAGAGGCTGCTATTTATAGGGAAAGAAGGAAAAGACGCAATGATTAGGAAGTTACCTTGAATGCATGACACGTCGCAAAGAAAACGTGTAGACAAAAAATAAGCCACGTCAACATATGCAGGACATTGATGACGCAGAGTACATTTAAGTCTAGCATTGATAAGCTAGCTTGGCAAGCACTAGACTGGGGGGACATGATGAGGTATAGTCTCCCTCAAAACATCCAGAGGAAAAAGGTAGCTTAGATGCTCCTATAAAACTAACACGGGCTAAGCTAAACAAACGCTCCGGAGACGCTGACATGTTAAAGGACATGTCAGGTCCGGAGTCACCACCAGAACTCCAGAGAAGCTGGCGTATCAAAGGACATATCAGGTTTGGAGTTATTAGCTCGGTCCTAGCGCAGCGGTATCTAAGGATAATCCGACAAAGGTACAGTCCTTGTGAAGGACCACTATCCTTGGAATGACACGTAGCCAAAAAAATTGTACCTAAAGGAGAGGCCTCATGTTATGTCTTTTGTTAGCGAATCCCAAATAGTATAAAGGGAGAGCTCATTTCCTCAGGACGATACACATAACACCTACTCTGGACCATACTTTATATTCTCCGCATTTATCTCATATCACTATACTTACTCTTACGCCGGAGTTGGTCCTGGATTAACACCCCGGGGCGAGCTAACGGTGTTCTTTCTTATTTTCAGCTGGGAGACGAAGGATTAAGGTCCGAAGTAACCAAGCTGATACAGATATTCATTAAGGCTGAGCTCACTTTTACCAAGCTCAAGCAGTCCACGTAAATTTACCTCAACAATAAGTTTAACCCGCGCACGAGTTTAAAAATCGACTTAAATTAGTATTAACAAGAATATAAATATTAAAATCGACTTAAATTAGTATTAACAGGAATATAAATATCAAAATTAACATCATGTCTTCATATGAATATGTGATTATCTTTATATGCAATTATAGATGTTATATGTATCTTTTATAAAGTCCATTTATGTTACATCTTATTTTCAAAAGAAATGATGTTCAATTTTTCTGGTGTATAGAAACAAAGTATAATGAGCTCAATGTGTTTTTTACTAGTTTATCTTCAGAGTTGTTCACCTGCACAAATACCTTTGGTGGTTGTGTTCATTTTAGATTTGGGAATTATTGTACATTTATTACATGTTTTCTCCATAGTGCTTAATATTTATGAATATTATTGGTTAAACCAAGCAAGTAACATCAGTTTCACTATGGATATAAATCTTCTATTAGAAAAGCTTCGAGTTAGTCACTGTAAGCCGTTTTTTTTGGAACGGCAATTTATTAAAACTAGCAAGGAGCTAGATCAAACACAAACAAGATAAGGGTTCTTAAGCCAATCGTCCCATTTGAACGATGCTTTACATCTATACTTACACCAATTAAACGAATTAGAAACTAGATTATCAAAAAGTAACGCCTTTTTGGGAGGCTTGTCTTCAAAGAGGATCTTATTACGGAAATTCCATATCGACCACCACAAACCGTAGAATACACCTTCCATCATACCTTTCAACTTGATCTGAATCCGAATAGACACCAACCAAGCAAGCCATTCCTCATAAGAGCTCACGTCCGCATAATCCACATTCCACCAAATAGAAATTTTACGCATAATTTGTCTAACCAATTCACATTGAAAGAACAAGTGACTTGTCGTCTCCACTCCACCATTACAGATTAGACACATTATAGAATCAATATCCATTCCGCGACATGAGAGATTAAAACGAGTGGGTAAAGCATTAATTTTGATTTTCCAAGCTGTGATATTAACCTTGCTTGGAACGGACTTGACCCATCTAGTCGATAAGCCTTGTTGGGACATACAAGACAAAAGTTCAAAGTACTGCTAAGTAGAAAGTCAAAGTACTGCCAGTTAAAGATCGAAGTACTGCCGTGGATAAAGGAATCTTAAAGGATTATCATTTAAACGGTTATGTTAGTAATTATCTTGTAACAGTTATTTTAATGATTAGTATTGATTAGTGTTTATGTCATACAAGGACTGTACAACGCCATCAATTTTCATACTAACCGTAGCATTTAATATCGTCTCAATATCATATAACCGAGGAAACAACTCTTTAATAACGCCTCCTTCATACCATTTGTCATCCCAAAACGAAGATAACTCTCCATTCCCTAGCTTCAAACGGATAAAATCCAACACATTAACACCCCTACCCTTCAATACCTTCACCTCCTTAACAATCGACATCCAGCAGGTCTGCCCTCCAGCCAGATTCTCCTTATCCAATTTTCCGTTAACACCATGTATAGCTTTAATCACTTTCGTCCATAAAGAGGTTTTTTGGGAATAAAACCGCCATATCCATTTTAACATGAGACCTCGATTAAGCGCGTACAAGCTTGGAACCCCTAAACCCCCTTTATCCTTTGAAGTAAGAATCTTATCCCATTTTACCCATGAAACTTTTTGACTTTTAGAATCCTGACAGTTAAAAAATCCGACTACGAATAGATTCAAGCGATTTAAGGACATTCGAAGGAACTTTGAAAATTGACATATGAAATATCGGTATAGAACCTAGAACGGATTTAAGAATAGTGAATCTACCTCCAATGGAAAGAGTTTCTCTCATCTTCCATCTAGAAAGACGCGATAGGACCTTATCCACCACCACTTTCCAAGCTTCCTTTTCTAGTCCAATTATCAGCCAACTTTCGTGTCCACAAAGAATAATATACGGAGTCCTTAAGAACAAGACATCAAGCTGATATCGCGTTTTTTGGAACCTCCTTTCCCTCCACATAACACCCATAATCTTGCTTTACACATATTATATCCTAAGACCAGACGCCCGTAAAAGCATCCAAAACTTGCACGAGAGTAAACAATATTGAGCACATCCATTGAGCAAATAAAAAATGACGGTCATCCACATAAAACAAGTGAGAAAGTTTACGTAGTATTTAGGATTTATAACCCCGTAAATAAGCCCTCGTCTATCACACGCTGAAAGGATATGTGCAAACTCTCCATAATGAGAATGAATAAAAAGGGAGATAATGGATCACCTTGTTTAAGACCTTTAAAGAATTGGAACTCCTCCGTAGGGCTACCATTGATAAGATAGACCCTCTAGACGATCGAAGACAGCTTTGAATCCAATTTCTCCATTTGTTACCAAAACCGAATTTTTTAAGACGTCATCTAGGAAATCCCAACGAACCGAGTCATAAGCTTTCTCAAAATCAACTTTAAATATAAGAGCGTGTTTTTTCTTTCTACGACACCATTGAAGAACCTCATTAAGTATAAATGGCCCATCTAAAATTTGTCTCTCCGCCACGAAAGCCGATTGAACCTCATTTACAAGATCTCCAATCACACTAACTAACCGGTTAGTCAAAATTTTAGCAATAATCTTGTATAAACACCCAATCAAACTAATAGGGCGAAAATCTTTTACCATGTTCGCGTCTATAATTTTAGGAATCAGAGCAATAAAATTTGAGTTACAACCATTCGGCATGTCTCCTTGCGTGAAGAAACAGACAACAGCCTCAAAAACATCCGTTTCAATTGTAGTCCAAAAGTGACGAAAAAAACTAAACGAGAAGCCATCCGGACACTGTAAGCCGTTTTTTATGGATTTTTTACTTGGGATTTCGACTCGACATTGCGTGCCGACTAATATCAAGATGACTACCCTTCGAAGAAGGAACCAGGGGTCCTGTGAGGTCATGGGACAACCATGATTTTTTTGATGTAGTGTTAATTTTTGAAAAAAGCATCGATTTTTTCTAAATACATCTTCAATGCACCCGATCAATCAAATTGATATTCTAGCGTTATTTAGTTAGTAAACTTAAAAAAATTTCCCTGTATCCTGCTTAGGCAGGATTAGATATCGTTATCACTACAAAAAAAAATCTATTTTACCACACTTTTTTGTACACACTTATAAATAGTCTGAAAAATATTTTGAGTTTGTTAACACATATAAATGTGTAAAAAATTAGTTACATAAATAAGTGTGAACAAATTTTAAAAAGGTAAAAGGTTTTCACACTTTTATTTGTTGCAATTAAAAGTTTACACTTTTAAGTGTGAAAAAATCCATAATTTGTTCACACTTTTAAATGTGTACCTGGTGTGATAAAGTTTTACACACGTAAAATATATATATAATATATAATATAATATATATAATATAATATATAATACGTATATTAAAGCGGGTAAGTATGATCACCCGGGTCGTTTCCCCAACGATTAGTGAAATTGAAACCTCGTTTAGGCTTGGATTCTGATTTGAATTAAGAAAAGATATTTTTTTTTTGATTAAAAGATATTATTTTTCTAAAATTTAAACTAATTAAAAACTATAAAAATAATAAAACTATTAAAAATAAAGTCCTAAAAATTTTATAAAAATTACACTAATTAAAGAAAATGTGCAGAAATTTTCTAAAAATAAAAGCCCTAATTTTTATCTTTTTATAAAAGTTTAATTAAACTAATTAAAACTAACCCTAATTATTAATTAAAACTAAATAAAACTAATTAAAAACTAACTTAGGGACTAACTGTGTAAAAGACTTAAGGGCTAACGGGGCTAAAACATTTAACGGGCAAGGATTAACTGAGAAACAACTAAAACAGGAAAATTACAAGAATGGTCCCTGAGGTCCTACCCCGATAACAACCAAAGTCCAACTATAAGCTCAAATTCTAAAAGTGCTTATCACTAAAAACTTGAAAGAGCAAAGTTGTAAAGGAAGCTAGTAGGAACAAAATTAATAAAAGCTACTTGGGCTGAAAATAACAAATAAGCTCAATAAGAGCTTATTTCTAAACTGACCTCAGAAAGGAGGCCTTAACTCTTGATTTTAGAAAATAAGCTATAAAAGACTCAAAATTAATTCAAAATGAAAAAGGAAAGAAGTTCTAATTAGCTTATGACTAGCTTAAGCTAATTAAGAAAAGAAAATAGAGCTAGAAACCCTTTTAAGCTACTAAAATTAATCATGAACTAGGCAAACTCAGAAAACAAAAGCAATAAGCAAAAATCTAATTAAGCTAAAATACTCAAACAGAAAATCTAGACTTTGAGCTACTGAAAACTTATAAAACTTATTATTATCTATCTATTTAAGCTATAACTTCTACCATCTTAAGCTAAGATTCAAAATTTAATAAGCTAAATTACCAACCTACTGTTTTTTGGTTTTTTAAGTATTTTTGTGATTTTGACAGCTAAATTAAGCTAGGTAAATAAGCTAGAAAATTAAATTTAAGCCCTAATCTATATTAAGCTATAACTAAACTATAAGATGCTAAAAGATAAGCTATTAAATCCTACAATTGCTGGCTTAAATTGAGATTTGAATATCAGCAGTACTAACTAACTTAGTACTGCTGATGCAGAGTTCTTTTTAACAGCTGAAATGGCTAAGAAAATAAGCAGTAAAATGAAAACTAAAACCTAAACTATATTAAGCTATATCTAAATTACTTCTAACTTGAATTTAAAAACCTAAATCCTACTTTGCTTAACTAAGAACTAGTCTAAAAGTGACAGTACTAACTGTTGACAGCAGTACTAACTTTTTAGTTAGTACAGCTGCACTTTGGACAAATGCAAACCAAGAGTGTAGGTTTCCTAAGGGAAATCCTGTACTAAGACACACTCAAATAGAGTGTATAAACAAAGTTCAAGCAAGATCTAAGCCTTGGAGGGCTTAGATCAACAATTGCACAAGTGAAATTCAAAGGAAAATTCCCCTGGTGCTAGAACCAACATAATAAACCATAACTTTTTCAATTTCACAATCTAACTTATAAAAACTCTTTTCCAAATTGTCTTAAAGGTAAACACAAGTGACTTGACAACAATTTCAAAACTCACTTTGACTTTAGGACGGTCAAAAATAGCATTAATACCAAACACCCAATTTAAGGCTTAAGACATTTATGATTAAGTACTATTTGTATCTAGTAAAACAAAGTGCTTTATTACCAGACATTTAACAGATTAAAACTACTTTAATAAGAGTGATTTAACAACTAATAAGCAATAATCTAAGACTAGACTTAAAGTCTTATTTTACTATATTTTTGGTTTTTATGAGGGTTTTTAAGACTTTAAATATGAGACTCTTTGATTTTTTAAACTAAGAAAATTGGAAAACAGATAAAACAACTAAGATGATTTAGCTAGATATAAAAACTCAAATAAGCCTAATAAGCAAAGAGGGAGATAAGCAAAATAAGAGATCTAAATATAGGAAGAAAGAAAGCAATGATATAATTATTTAAAGCTATAATTTAAAGGTGAAAATGAAAGAGAAACTTACAAACTTCTATAGCTAAACAAAGAGGACCATTAAAGGCAGCCTACAAGCTCCCTAGCTTATTAGAATAAGTTGGGTTTTTAAAGTATCTTTGGGATTCTTACATGTTAAGATCCCCTTCCAAAAAAGATCATACTATCCAAATACATCCATGTTAAATGTAAGTTTAACTGATTTTTAAGGTTTAAGTAGATTAATTCTGAATTCAATAAACTCTATTTCAGCTTATAGATGAAAGAGCTTCTAATAAAATGTGCTTTTTAGCCTTCGTTTAGTCGACTTAGGATTATTTAATGAGAGCTTATGAAAAAGAACTGTAGAGAGTTTAGAAAAAACTCCCCAATTTTCATTAATAAAAACTAGCTTAAATACTTTTAAAGGAAAATTACACAGATTAAAACATTATGGAAGCTAAGAATTAAAATTTAAGCTAACACTAATTAAAACTTACGACTAGATTAGATAACCTGTTATTTTACATTGTGTGTGAGTTAGTGAGGCCTATTTATAGGCTTTTTGCCTTGGAAAGATTTAGCCCTTTGCCTGCTCTCCAATTTCAATCTCAACCCATTCATTTCTGCAATCATTTGCGAAATGTTTTTTGAGCCGTCTTTGATTCATTTTGAAGGTTGTTATCTAAGGCAGTCGCCATCGTTGTTCTTCCTCTTGATGTGACAGTTGTGAGTTGTTTGGTTAGTTTTGTGTGAAGGGATCCAAAGAGCAAAATGCCCACTTAACTTTGTGTTTGCTTTATGGCCTTCTATGTTGTACCTTCCCTTTAGAACTTGAGTGGACCTATGATTTCCTCTTGATTTAGAATTATTTTGTCCTTTTGCCATTTTGTTTCCATGATTTGCCATTATTTGCCATTATTATGTTTTAGGAGCTCATGAATTGGACTAACGCCACCCTTTAATTCTTATTTGCCCGTTGTTTTTACCTTTGATTGTTGATTGTGAATGTGATGTTGAAATTGAATGTGAATTGAACTGTAACGGGGGGGGGAAGATAGAAAGAAGATGGAAAAGGAGGAAGAAAGCGTGAATAGTAACACCTTCGCCGCACCCCCCCCTTTTTGGATTTATTTAAACTGTTGGACTTTGGTGACCCTTTGCCACATTGGTCCTTCTCTTTCTTTTCCTCTCTTTCTAGCCTATTATAAAACAGGTTTTGGGATAATTTATTTGCAATTTTGGCTCCTTGTGTTTTATAATAAAAGGAATGGGCTTTGTTGACTTTTGTTATGATCATTATGATTTGGCTTTTTTTGACTGGATTTGACTGAGGATTTGACCTTTTCGTGGCTTCGGCTTTGTACTCTTCTGATTCTCGTGTTTCTGTGCGTGCTTGCTCGCTTTTGATGTTTTGTTTTGGGATTTTTGATTTAGCGTACCTGCACACACAAAACAACAATTACAGCATATTTTTGCCTGTTTGGTCTGTTTTGGGTTTAATTGGGTAATTTTAGGCAATTTAATGGTTGGTATATTCTACATTTTAAGAGGCATATGATAACCCATGTATTTTAAACGTGTAATTATCTTGATGGTAACATCCGATCATATAATTTCCCACACCCTTGCCATGCACTCATTTTTAGTACGATGATACCCCTAGTACAACCCTCCGAAGAGCCTATCCTTTTTCACGGTTCTCATAATTTTCTGGTAGATTCCAAATTATTAATGAAGAGCATTCTCACCCTTTTATTAAATCTAATGTTACCACACAAATTCGCCCTGTATCATACCTTGTATGTACTCAATTTTTAGTACATTATTGTGTTGTTAACCCAAGGTAATTATTGAGTAACACGGTTGCTAAGTCCATATCCTTGTAGATTACCAGTTTTTTGGACGATGACGGATTCATGGTCAGTATTTATTTCACATAGATTATGGGGAAGAAAAGTTAAGTCAATACCAATATATATTTGTTAGATGATCTTCTGTTTATTTTGATAAACCTCAAATGGGGTCATTTGTTAGATTTAGATTGTAAAATATCGAGTATGTAAAAAGCTCAAGTGTAGGGGTACGTGTTGTAAACCCCAAGTTATGATATATTATGTTATAAAAAATAGAAAAGAAAAAGAAAGAGATTGATGTAGAGTTGTGTAAAGTTTGTATATCTTCGTCCGAGTCTTGGCTTAGCAACCAAACCAACGTGTATTCATATAAATAATTAGCTAACCCTTTCACTCCAAATTCACCCAAAGCCACCCAAATGTATCCTATCCGTTTCCATTTCCATTATATGCTATCTTACACCTACACCCCACAACCCCTTTAAAAGACCTCTTAGATAGTAATGAATTATGCTTGCGCCTAGCTGTGGAGGTTTGATCATTTACCAAGCCTATGGTAATTTATATGCAATGACAGGCAATGAGTGTTTATTTTCCGTTTCCCTATAGTTGTTATAATTTTTTATACACCCGAGAGAAAGAGAGAATCCCAAACACTTATGTAAGGTGCTAGTGTATGCTTTTCGTGCTATTATTACAAGGTCTAGAAGGTTGTGTTGTAAAATACTTTTAAAGAGTAGGTTTAATGACCCTAATACTACTATTGTCTAAGTAGAAAAGCTCATTTTCTTAAGGACAAGCAAATCCCAAGTGTAGGG
>BQNB010039803.1:0-47846 GCA_026074375.1 Tanacetum coccineum | reverse complement strand
AGCGTACGATTCAGACTTCGGAGGATATGTTAAGGGCATGTGTTATTGATTTGGTAGCAATTGGGATGTTCACCTACCGTTAGCTGAATTCTCATACAACAATAGTTATCATTCGAGCATTCAGTGTGCTCCGTTCAAAGCATTGTATAGAAGGAAATGTAGGTCGCCCATTCTATGGGCGGAAATTAGTGAAAGTAGTTTGATTGGACCTGAACTGGTATAAGAAACAACTGATAAAGTAGTGTTGATAAAGAAAAAGCTCAAAGCGGAGAGGGGTCGTCAAAAGAGCTATGCTGATAATAGACGTAAGCCGTTGGAGTTCGAGGTTGGTGATCGTGTGTTATTAAAGGTGTCGCCTAGGAAAGGCGTAATTCATTTTAGAACAAAAGGTAAGTTAGCACCGAGGTATGTAGGACCATTAGAGATCCTTGAAAAGAATGACCCTGTAGCTTATCGGTTAAGATTGCCCAAGGAATTAAGTAGTGTGCATGACACATTCCACGTGTCAAATTTAAAGAAGTGTTTGGCGGATGCTAGTCTGCATGTACCATTGGATGAAATCAAGATCGACAAGACTCTTCGTTTTGTTGAGGAACCTGTAGAGATTATGGACCGCGAGGTTAAGAGTTTGAAGCGTAGTAAGATATCACTTGTGAAAGTTCGTTGAAATTTAAAGTGTAGCACCGAGTTCACTTGGGAGCGCGAAGACCATATGAAGTCTAAGTATCCTCAATTATTTATTGACCGTGCTGTTGAACATGCTAGTTAAATCTCAAGACAAGATTTCCTTAAGGAGGGGATACTGTGACAACCGTTACTTGAGCAGGTTAGTCATACCTTTGGAGTTGGCTAAGTGTTTATACGTGCTATATTTGTAAATTATGTGACCTTATTTGTGTGCATGATATCATTTTGAGATGCGTGTTCATCTCATTTTTCAATGAGTGTTTAGAGTATGTGATGAGTATTCCATTTTTGTTCACGTGTAGTGACAATAGAAATGATGACGTGTTTGCATGCATTGCTACGTCAATATGTGGATAATTATGTGTTGGATTATTATGGAAATTATGTCATAATGGAAGTGAATTAGGTTCGTAAAATATGAGAGTTAGTAAGGACTTTCTAAATATAGAAAATATGTTGTGAAATAGAAAGTTATAAATAGTAAGTTATTAACTAGTTTTTATTCAAAAGGTTTACAAAATTAATAAAGGTTTTTATAAAAAATAACACAATGTAGGTAATTATGTAATAAATTATATATAAAAAATAAAATATATATAAATATATATATATATATATATATATATATATATATATATATATATATATATATATATATATAAGTATTTCCGATCGGATTTAGGAAGGAAAAAGAAGAATAAATAGAGTTTTAGTCTTATACAACTTGTAGTTAGATAAGGCTTAGGTTTATAATTATCTAAACCATATGTAAACCCTAAACAAGATTTTTGGTGCGTCATTCCCCCTCCCCACCTTGTTCAGCCAAAATCCCCTCATCCCTTCAGTGAAGAACACAAAATTTTGATCAAGAAATCTAGGCGTTAGATTGTGTTAATTCAAGTAAGAACGTTAGGTATGTTCTCCACTTTTGTTAATTCTTTTTAAATCATGTAACAAACATTATGATGGATCATTAGGGTTTTAAAACTTCTATAATTAATGATGTTATGATCATGCTAGTGCGTTTAGGGTTTGATTAGGGTCATATTGGTGCAAACAGTTAGGGTTAGATCGCGTTAATTTGTGAATTAGGGTTTGACATATTTTAGGTATGTGTTCAAGTGATGATATCTCAATGATGGTAACGTGTTTTGAGGTGTTTCTAATGCCTAAATTGTAGTTCAGAGAGTCTACTTTTCAAAAAGTCCAGCCTCGAACGATTTTGAGTTGGGAAGTTAGTCAAATGGTCGTTGCAAGAAAAGTTGTCAAAACAGTAAATATGAGTCAGATTTAGGTTAGAATTAGAGAGGTAAACTCCCTAACTAAAATTCGAATTAAGGTTAGACAAAACACAGAAGTTAAGTTCTATATGTCTATTAACTTTCCTCAAAGTTTTAGCTTTTGATTAGTTGTCTAAGTATGGTTAGTAAGGTCAAACATTTTAGTGCGCGTTCAGATCCGAATCTGAGTAATTAAAAGTTGGAATTTATTTGAGGCATTTAAATATAGGAATAAATTAGTGGAAAAATAAGGTAGATAGTAAACTCATGGAAGTTTATGGGTGATTTTATTGGGAATTTATGAGGGTCAGTAGGTATGGTTTGGAAAATTGGAAAGTGTTACTAAAATTCTGCGTTTTCGGGTAAAATGTAGTTAAGTAGACTTATGAGTAAATAAGAGGGTTAAAGTCAGGCATGGTGTCGGGGTGACCCAGGAGGTATGTAAACCCCTTAGAAATCCGTCATATGATTGTTTCATGGACTTAAGCATTTGGCTTAGTCGCGTGTAACACGTTTATATTTATTGTGTAGTTTTGTGCTAGGATATTTGGGAAGCTGCGTTAAGCATCAGGTGAGTTTCATAGTCCCTCTTTTTACATTGTTTTTAAATTGGGATGGAAATAATGAAAATGGTTTTGAAATGTTTTAATTGTTGTGATTATGTGTTTTAATTGAGTGTGGACATCGTATGACTATTATATGACTTTGTGATACATGTTGGTTGTGAATTACTTGCATGTACTGTGTTTGGCATGTCAAGTGTTGTTGATTGAGATCGAATGAGTACGCCTACTCAGTATTTGATTGGATCGGAGGGGTACACCTACCCAGTATATGATTTTGTTGATTTGGTATTATGATGATTAGATTACATGTTAGCATAAATTCATGATAGTTCATATTTGTCCCACCTTGCTTTTATTAATCACAGTAATTGATTGAAAGTTTGAATTGTGTGTCATAAACCTATGACTCTCACCAACCTTTGTATTGACGTTTTTAAGCATCATTTTTAGGTGAGCATAATGAGGATCTTAAGAATAAGAGGAGTGGCTAGAGAGACCACAGGCTGCTTGCGGAATTTAATCTCCTAGTTTATTTCATGCATGAATGAATATTGAATGTTGTTGATTTGATCTGCTTAGGTTTATTTTAGATGTTTTGCATGTCTTGGTATTGACGTGAACCCCCTTTGCTTCAATATAAGACGCCAGTTATCTTTTATGTTTGTTTGGGTATTTTCATGACACTTTATGTCTATACTTTATTTACTTTATGCATTGTAGTTCTCTATATAGACGCCATTGTGTTATGATGATATCCATTCTCGTTACGCCTCGTGTTTTCGCCTTGGCGGGGTGTGACAACTACTAACCTTATTGATCTCCCTATGGGAGGCCACTCGTTTACTTAGATGAACAAACAAGGCACGAAACTTAGCAAGTTGGATCGTTTTCTAATTTCTGAAGATGTTCTTAATTTGCTTCCAGACATTCAAATCACGGCTCTTGATCGCATGTGGTCTGATCACATCCCTATTTTGCTTCACTATAACAAACGCGATTTCGGTCCGGTTCCTTTCAAAAAATTTCAATCTTGGTTTAATCGTGAAGGTTTTGATGATCTTATCACTACATAACTGTCTAATCTTAGTTGTTTGTCATCTCATATTAAGTTGAAAGTCTTAAAACCTAAGATTAGACTTTGGCTCGCCACACTTAGAAGTAATGAAACTTCTCGAAAGAAAGATACTTTGAAGTCTTTAAAGACCTTGGATGAAAAGATAGAGGCTGGTAATGATTCTATTGAGGAACATGATTCGCGTATCAACCTACTCCATAAGATCGATAAGCTTGACAGTTTCGAGGCTATGGATTCAATTCAAAAGGCGCACATTAAATGGGATGTTGAAGGTGATGAGAACTCTAAGTTCTTTCATGGTTTGATCAACCAAAAAACGCAGGAATAATTCCATTAATGGCATCATGCATGAAGGCGTTTGGGTCACTGACCCTCTCTAAATCAAATAGGTTTTTCTTAATTTCTTTAAACAAAAGTTCCAAGGAAATGACTCTTTGATCGATTTTCCGTCTACCCCACCCCATCTAGGCTGAATGATTGTGATCGGGCATTATTAGAGTCTAATTTTTCTATGGATGAAATAAAGATTGTTGTGTGAGGTTGTGGTAGTGACAAAGCCCCTTGCCCTGATGCTTACACTTTTGCCTTTATTAAGAGATATTGAGACTTGCTTAAAGCAGACATCCTTGGTTTCGTGTCTTCGTTTCTCACTTCAAGTAAGATGCCTCTTGGCTCAAATTCCTCATTCATTACTCTTGTTCGAAAGATTGCTAACCTGATTCATATCAACGACTTTCGGCCTATTTCCCTTATAGGCGTTCTTTACAAGATTATTGCTAACCGGCTTTCTAAAGTGGTTGATAAAATCGTTAGTCATGAACAAACCACTTTCATTATGAATCGTCAAATATTAGATGGGCCTCTCATTCTTAGCGAGGTCATTGATTGGTATAAGAAAAGGAAGAAGAATATGTTGCTCTTTAAAGTTGATTTCGAAAAATCCTTTAACTCGGTTAGTTGGAGATATCTCGACTTCATGCTTTGTAACCTTGGTTTCGGCCCAACTTGGAGATCATGGATTACAGCTTGCCTTGATTCAACTCGCACCTCGATTTTGGTCAATGGCAGCCCCACTTCCGAGTTTAATGTTAGGAGAGGCTTGAAACAAGGAGACCTCTTATCTCCTTTCTTGTTCATCATCATTATGGAAGGCCTCAATGTGGCCCTCTCTAATTCAGTTCATAATGGCCTTATCCGTGGCGTTAACATTGGTTCGACTGATATAAACCTTAGCCACTTATTCTTTGCTGACGACGTTGTTATTACCACGGAATGAAGCAATCACGATTTGGAAAACATTATTCGTATCTTTAATGTCTTTTATTTAGCTTCGGGTTTAAAAATAAATATCCATAAATCTAGCATCTATGGTATTGGCGTGTCCACTAAAGACGTTCATCTTATGGCTTCTATCACGGGATGTAGTGTGGGTACGTTTCCTTTTACTTATCTTGGTTTACCTATTGGGTCCAATATGTCGCTCACCACCAACTGGAAGCCTTTGGTCGATAAATTTCAATCAAAGCTCTCTTCTTGGAAGGCTAATCTTCTCTCTTATGATGGTCGCCTAACGCTTATTAAATCTGTTCTTGGGAGTCTTGGAATTTATTTCTTTTCGCTTTTCAAAGCTCCTTCTACGGTTTTGAAAATCTTAGAAAATTCCCCCGCATCTTTTTGTTAGGGGGGGGGTTCTCAAAGCACGAAAAAACTGTCTTGGTTGAAATGGTCTAACGTTTTGGCTTCCTTCGACAAAGGGGGTCTGGCTATTGGTAGCCTTAAATCATTTAATCTTGCTTTGCTTTATAAATAGAGATGGTGATTCTACTCTAATCCGGTCTCCTTATGGGTACATTTTATTCGTGCTTTACATGGTAGAGAATGTGGTTTTGATTATAATGACTGCAAATACAACGGTTTATGGTCTAAGATTGTCGGGACTTCTAATTACTTACATTCAAGCTCCATTCTTCCCATAGACTATATTCGATTCCAGGTAGGTTGTGGCTCTCTCACTCGCTTTTGGAAAGATATTTGGCTTGGTAATTCTCCTTTATTTACACGGTTCAGTAGGCTCTTCCGTTTAGAACGCGAGAAAGAATGCGTGGTTATGAATCGTATTTCAAATGGTCAATATGATTGGAACTGGTCTAGTAGCATCCTTGGAGCTTGAAATTCCACACGTCTTAACAACATGTTAGCTGATATTAGCCAAATCGAGTTTAGTGAAGATATGGATAAATGCATTTGGTCTCTAGCTCACGATGGGACGTTCTCTGTTGGATCTTTACGTCGTCTGATTGACGATCATTATTTACCATCCTTGGATACTAAGACGACATGGGACAAGTCTCTACCCCAGAAAGTTAACATATTCATCTGACGTTTGAAGTTAGATAGGCTCCCGCATCGCCTTAATCTCTCTTCCAGAAGCATCAAAATTCCGGAGATCTTTTGTTCCCTATGCAACGGTAATGTGGAGTCTAATGATCATATT
This sequence comes from Tanacetum coccineum, assembly GCA_026074375.1. Lineage (NCBI taxonomy): Eukaryota > Viridiplantae > Streptophyta > Magnoliopsida > Asterales > Asteraceae > Tanacetum > Tanacetum coccineum. Next base: position 41,744 of record BQNB010039803.1, on the reverse strand, counting down.
TTCTTTGATTGCACTTTTGCTAAGGAGATTTGGAGGATCGTTAGAAGGTGGTTTGATGAATCCTTTCCTCTTGGACGGATTGGTTGCATTCGTGGCACGTTTCTAAAGATAAAAAGCACCGTATTTTCGTGATCATCGCGGCTTCTTTATGGTTCATTTGGCGGTATCATAATAACTCTCAATCCTTGAGGAAAAGTGATATTTTTGATTTTATTCACTTGTACTCTTTTTCTTGGCTTAAACATAGAGGTAGCTTGTCTAGTAGTTAGAATGATTGGTTTAATTCTCTTTTGCAATTTTTAGCGTCTTGCTAGTTTTTAAAAAAAATCATGTCGTTAAAAAAAAGGTGTTATGTTATCATTTTCTCATTTCACATTTATCACTTACAACACACTCAAAAAACCTACCTTCTTAACCAATCAAGACAAAAACACCTCTTTTTTATCCACCATACCAAATTAAAGCACAAACTTAACACAAATTATAAAAAAAAACTCCCATTTGGCGCAAGCCACTATCACCACTCGCACGATGGTGCATATATTGGTTGTACATAATGTTGGTTGAGAGTATTTTTTTTCATTCAAGTGGTGTCTATTATAAAGGTAGGATTTGATAATGCATGTATCCATACTTTAACCATAGTTATTTCAAACATTTTCAAAGGTTTTTATGATTGATATAAAGATTGAGTTACCTAATTGATACACACATGAAACTCGATTACTATTAGGTAACATGTACTAGTCGTTAACGAAGCAAATTACATTGTTAAAACGAGAAAATATATCTTTAAAACCTAACAGTACATTCACTTCATTGCTTAGTTAGCCTCAAATGTGTGTCGGTGTTGCTTTAGTGAGATCTTGTCGGGCTAATTACTTGTGAATGTAAAGAATCTATTGGATGGAGTGTTTGCCACTTTTTGGTGGTACATGTGGGGTTTTCGTAATAGGTCCATTTTTGATTCTTCCGCTCCTAGACGTTCGGTGATTTTTGATGAAGTAGTTGCTTTGTCGTTTAATTGGGTGTCGAGTAGATGTAAAAAGTTTTTTACGTGGGAGAGTTGGCTTAAAAACCCCCATTTGATTTCCCTGTAATGTTTCTTTTGCTAGCTCCTTGCTAGTTTTTCAATAATAGTCGCCGTTCTAAAAAAAAAAATTACTTGTGAATGTATTCAATTTGTCACCTTTTTTACTTTGATGTACCGAACTCAAGTCTTGGTCATTTTAGGGTATAAACTTTTTATTTGATCACTTTTAGGTATTCATATATAAGTTCGGGGTTTAAAAAACTTATAAACGGATACCAAAAAGTGACTAAATAAAAAGTTTATACCCCACGTGATCAAGAATTCAAGACTTGAGTTCGCTATCTAATAGTGCAGAAAGTGACAAGTTGATTACATTTTAAAATATTAACCTTGTCGCTCTTATCGTAAAAATTATTTGTATTGTCACGTCACAAGATTACAAGTACCAGTTAGCTTTAAGGGTGAGCAACATTTGTTTTGGTTCGGTTGTTTCTCACAAGTAAACGATAATTGCATATGTTTGGTCAACGAATATTAAAACATTCGGTTTCAATTTATAACAGTTTGGATAATCGGTTAAGAATGTTAAAACGTTCGGTTAATCGGTAATTGTTGTTAACCAACATTTTTTCGGCTCACATAAACTTTGCCTAATAAATTTTACGCAACCTCTTAAGGTATAAGAAAATAGAAAAAGGATGCATAAGCAAAACGCAATACTTTCATTTCATTGTGGATCATCAAATATTGCATGCACGTAAAGTATATTTAACAAAACAATCAAATCACAACAACATACTTGTCACTATATCCGTTTCTAATACCAAACTTAAAAATTTGTCTTTTGTGGTCAAGTTAGTGGATCGTTTGGCCTTTATGAGGCTTATTTCACCCACTTAGCCGGTAGTCGGGGTTTTTTTTCATACGTGGCGGCCATATAGGATTTAAAATGCTACAAAAGGAAAATATTGTAAGTTTTGTACTTTTAAAAATTATTTTCCTACAAAAAATTATCTTTTATACAAATATTATTTTTTAAATAAATATTTTTGGTTTATACATTTTCATATGTTTTTTGTAATTATTTTATACTTATAATTTTATGGCTAAAAAATTTGGTAATTATTTTATACTTGTAATTATATTATAATTGTAAAAAAAATTCAAAATTTTTTTTTTGGTTGATACGTTTTCATACTTTTTTTGTAATATTTTTCATAGTTTCTTTGAGTATATATGAAATTAATGTTAAATGTAGGGTGATATATGAAATTAATCCTAAAATAAAAAAGTTAAAAATTTATTTTTTTGAAAATTTTATTTTTGAAAAAATATATTTATAAATAAAAAATACTTTTGAAAAAAGGGAAAAACAATTTTGTAAGAAAATAAATTGTAAAAAAAGAAAAAAAAATTGTAGAAAAATACTTTATAAAAGCATCATACTTACCATATTATCTTTTTGTAAGCATCGTAGCATGGCAGTCACCTGATGACATGGACAAAACCTGTTGGGTGAGTAAAAAGACCTCATAAAAGGCCAAAAAATGGACTTTAATTACCAGAGAAGACAAAATCATAAGTTTAAAGTTAAAAAAAATAGGGTTAATGTTATAGAATACCAAGCTACTTTTCATTTTAACCCGTTTTGAACAACCTACTTTTTTATTACCGATATTACCAAGCTACTTTCAAATTTTTGTTCAATATGAAACACTTCTCCATCATATTATCCACGTCGATTTTTTTTTATTTCCACATCATATTATTTTCAGACGTGGCACCGGTTCAATAAACCCGGTTTTCTATCCCGGTTCACACTAAACCAAACCAACCTTTTATAAACACTTTATCTCAATCTGATCTTAACCCTAATTGATGCTTTTCTTGTGTTTCAATTATGTCTAGTGGTATGGTTTACACAATTATGTCAATTTTGTAAACCCAATTGTTGTATGAACCCTAATATTGGTTTTAATGTATATCTTTCAGGTCCACCAAAAACGAAGAAATCAAAGAAATCGAAGGAATCAAACAAGGAAGTGTTCACCATTTACTTGCATTACGATGGTCTTTTCATTACCAGCCCGTTGACTTACGCAGAAGGTAGTAGAAGGGAAATCAATGACATCAATTTCGATGGTATGTCATTGGACATTCTTTGTGAAATTGTTAAAAAGTTAGTCCCAGCTACAACAACGTTAAAAAGGTTGTATTATTGTAAAACTGGTACACCTTTGCCCTTAGGAATAAAAGAGTGTAACTCAGATAATGATGTTCAGGCCATGTTAAAAGCTGGGTATGAAAATGGTAATATGGTGGATTTGTATGCAGAACAATTTGATTATGATGTGATGTCTTTCATTAACTCAGAAGCTAATGTAGAAAATGTAGAAAATGATAGTGATTATTATGATAGTGATGATTATGAAGATATAGAAAATGTTGACTTTCAAACTGAGGCTGATGATAATGTAGTCATTAAGGACTTTAGTACACATGATGGCTTCCTAAATAAGCTTTGTACCACTAGGGCTGTATTTAGAGGTTCAACTTCTAGGCAACAAGTTGATGATATACCAGAGGAAGACCCACAAAATGATGAAATAGATGTTGTATTTAAGATTAAAAAGGGGGTGAATTATCCTACATTTGACCCTACAATACCTTGGGATAAGATGGAACCAGTTTTGGGAATGAAATATGAGAGTCCACACCAGTTAAAATTAGCTCTTACCAATTATGGTGTGGCCCATGGTTATCAGATGTGGTATATGAAGAATGATTGGAGGAGTGTTTTGGTTTTTTGTGGGAAAAATCCTGTTGAAGGTAGATGTGCAGGAATGAAGGGTAACAAGAATAGGAAAATGACAGTGATAGATAGTGGGGAGGGTAGTAGCAATCAAGTAAATAGAAGTAAGGTTAAGAAGGTTAAGAAGGTTAAGAAGGTTAAGAAGAGTAACAAGGGTGTACAGGTTAAGAACATGATTTTGCGTAGTAGCGTGAATGCACAAAATCCTTCTGGTGAGGGTACTAGTCAACAAGCTTCTGGATGTCAATCCCCAAAATGGAAAATTTTTTTTTTTTAAGACAAAGAACACTTCTTGTCCATTTAGGTTGTATGCATCATGGATGAGTTCAGAGCATTCTTTTCAAATAAAGTCACTCATTTCAGATCATAGGTGTTGTAGGAATTACAACTTGGGATCACTTGTAACTTATAAATGGATTGCACTACAATATGCAGATGCTATCATAGCTGATCCATTTATTTCTTATAATAAAATGAAAGCAGATATAAGACAAAAGTTTATGATTGATGTCAGCTTAGGACAGTGTAGGAGAGCAAAGCAGAGGGCTTTATTTGATCATGAAGGTGGTCTAATTGAGCATTATAGTAGACTTTATGACTACATGCAAGCTATTTTAGACTCAAACCCTGGGTCTACATGTAGGTTGGATGTGGTTCAGGATAATGCAAGTCCTACCTTCAAAAGAATCTACTTTTGCTTTAAGGGTGTAAAAGATGGATGGTTGGCAGGTTGTAGGAAGGTCATAGGGTTAGATGGTTGCTTTTTGAAGCATACATGTAAGGGTGAGTTACTAACAGCCATGGGAAGAGACGCGAACAACCAAATGTATCCCATTGCATGGGCTGTAGTAAGAGTTGAAAATTCAGAGAACTGGATGTGGTTTTTGTCTCTTCTACAAGATGATCTTTCATTGAATGATGGCACATGCATTACCATCATATCTGATTCTCATAAGGTAATGAATTGCACATGTTGATCTTTCTTTTGTAGTTCTTTGTTTTTGTTTCTAATCATTACATTGCTATTAATCAGGGATTGCTTAGTTGCTGTTAAATACATGAGTTCTTACCACAAGCTGAGCATAGAAAATGCACAAGGCATATATTTGCCAATTTCAAGAAGAAGTTTAGTGGAGTACAACTACAAAGTCTATTTTGGTATGCAGCTTCAAGTACACTTGTGCCACAGTTTGAAGCACACATGGAGACAATAAAAGTGATAAACCTCTTGTTATAACGATCTGGTTGAAAGAAAATCCAAATACTTGGTCCACGTGCTTTTTTGAAAGGATAGGAGGTGTGAAGCGCTTTTGAGAATGGCATAAGTGAAAGTTTTAACAAAGCTATATTGGTTCCAAGGGGTAAACCTATCATTACAATGTTGGAAGAGATTAGATTATACATAATGCAGAGGCTGTTTGAAATGAACAAGTTAGCATCTAGTTTGGAAGACAGTATCACACCAGCATTAGGAAAAGGCTTGAGTTACTGAAGGATAAACAAAGGTATGCACATTTCATTCACTTTTTTGTGACTTTGTTAATAATAGGTGTCATATTTAACCTATAAAATTTATATGAATCAGGTATTGGGATGTGGTTCCTAGTGGATTCCAAGTGCTGGAAGTAAGAAAGGGTGATGATAGTTTTGGAGTTAACCTGCAGAATAAGGTATGTTCTTGTAGAATGTGGGAATTAAGTGGTGTCCCTTGTGTTCATGCTGTAGCTGCCTATATGCATCTGAACATAGACATAGATCAAGGTGTAAGTAACTGGTATAGTCAAGAGGCCTGGTTTAGTGCATATCAGTTTTCTATAAACCCAGTGATTGGATCTAAGTACGGAAAAGAGACAAATTAATGAACCACCATTACCACCAATTTGTAGAAGGTTGCCAGGGAGACCAAAAAAGCAAAGAATCAAATGCCCAACAGAAACTACCAATACCACCCATAGCACCCAAATCAGTAGGGGAGGTAGGCAAATGACTTGTCAAAATTGCTGGGAAAAGGGTCACAATAAGGCAACTTGTAAAAATGAAAAACAACCTAAACCACAAGTAGAAAGGAAAAAACCTGGGAGAAAGAGCCAACCTGTTGTTGGTCAAACTGCATCTAGAGGTGGTTTAGGAACAGAGGTGGTAGGGTGGTGTCAGAGGATAGGTGGTAGTAGGTGGAACAGCTCCCGGGAACAATAAGAGAAGTGATGGAACAGGTAGAGGTGGCAGAACAGGTAGGGGTGGAAGATCTGGTGGGAGGGGTGGAAGATCTAGTGGAAGATGTGGTGAACACTTAACAGATAAACAGGTACATATCAATCCTAATAAAGCTTTATTCAGTTGTCAAATATTCTAAATAGAGTGTATACAGGAACAACAATTGGCACAGGATGAAGAAATTTTTACAGAATTCATGGAAGAAGAAGCAAGGAAGGAAGGAAGACATATGCAAGGAGGTGTAGAGAAGAAGAAGAGTGGGAGGCTCAGATGGATTGGACTGAAGATGGTAATGAGGGTAACAAAGAAGGTGAAGATATTGTTGTTCAAGATAACCCTACTCAACCAACCCAACAATCTGTGATACATGCTGAACCAACCCAACAGCCAGCAAATGAAGATGTTGTAGCAAATGAAGATGTTGCAGCAAATGAAGATGTCAAAGGGAAAGCACCAGTGGATGAGGGAAGCAATGTTGCAGCAACACCTTCTAAGAAAAGAAACAGGCAGAAGTGGATGGATCAGTCATATGTGGATGGGGTCAGGATTTATGTGAATAACCGTGGAAGATCAGAAAGGATAGCAAAACAACAAATGAGCAAGCCTTTTAAGTTTGACCAATTTGGAACTGGATCAACCCCTGAGAAGGCATTTGATATTTCTGAATCTGATTAGCAGCTTTTAATGTAATGAATGAATGTTTAAGATGTTTAAGTTATTGTAAGGATTTGTAGGATCTTTATGTAGAGGTGGACAAAGGCATGTGGACACAGTTTTGTGCCCTTTTTTGTAAAAAACTTTGCAGTCAACCACCTTTATTCATGAAATATGCAGACCTTTTCCTTATTATATCCAGGCTTTATTATTCTAATATGTTATGTTGTTTTCAATTTCTTGGTAGGGTAAAATGCCATGTTATGTTGTCTACAAATGTGCAGACCATTTCCTTATTATATCCTGTCCTTGAAAATCTATGATATAAAATGCACCAGACAATATTGTTAACATAAACCTTCATATCATTCCATTGAAACATCACAAGGGTGATCTGTTACAAAATAGGATACCATTGAACACACAAAGTTCTACTACCACCAGTTCTACCAAATCTAAGACAATGCAACCTTAATTCATGGAAGATACAAACCAAACTACAACAAACAGGATCACAGCTGACTTCCAGAAAAATGCTTTCTTTTGACATTTGCTCAACTCATCCCTCATAGTCTGCATTTCAAGTTGAAGGAGGACAACTTCTTCTTGGCTACTTATCTCAGTTTCTAGTTGTCTCCTTTGAGATGGATTAAGAAGCCTGTACATTTCATACAAGTGGGTCCTGTACCACTCATTTTCTACATCATCATCATACCAATCCCAAAAGTTACACTTCTTGACCCCAGTTTTCTGACAAAAAAAAACATAATTCACTTAGTAAACAATATAATGTCTTGACTAAATTAAATCAACTTACGTATCTGTTTGGGCAAACAACAAATCTTTTGGCTGGGTGTTCTTTGGTCCAAGATGTTAATATCATTACGGGAAGACGACATTTACATTCCTTCTTATTTCCAATGTTTGAAAAAATGGAAGATGATGAAGACATTTTTGGATTTCAATGATTTTGGAAATTAGGGTTTATGTGTGGGAGAAATCGCAGGGGTGGGAGGAAATTAGGGGAAAATAAAGTGTGGTTTATGGGTTTATAAAAGGTTGGTGGTTTAGTGTGAACCGGGATAGGCACCGGGTTTATTGAACCGGTGCCACATGTGAAAATAATATGATATTTTAATAAAAACAAAATCGACGTGGATAATATATTGGAGAAGTGTTTCATATTGAACAAAAATTTGAAAGTAGCTTGGTAATATCAGTAATAAAAAAGTAGGTTGTTCAAAACGGGTTAAAATGAAAAGTAGCTTAGTATTCTATAGCATTAACCCAAAAAAATATCATGACAAGTATGATATTTTCTGTTATGATTTGCCCAACAATCTAATGAACATGCTAAAGTCAAATTTAATGGTAAGCTTACGTTTTGATTCCTTTCGGAGGAAAAGGCAAAGAGCAGATGTGAATTGAAGAAAACAAATGGGCACATTAACATGAATAAAAGATACGTATATGTATATCGGTTTGGCTTGTTAGTACTATCACTATTTTAAAATAAGTGTTCAGTTTTATTTTTTTAAGTGAAACTAGTTCAATTTTGATTTTAATTATTTTTATGTGTGTTATTAATACTTGATGCAAAATATATGAATAAATTGAGATTTAAATATATTTTGATTGGTTTATTTTTCTATCAAGTATTATATAATAAAAAAAAAATAAGTTCAAAGTTAAACAAGTTTAAATCTAAAAAGTAAAACTAGATACTTATTTTGGGACGGATAGAGTAACAGTCTGGTTATGAGTAAAAACCAAATGTAACCGCTACGTGTCAATTAATAATGGTTTAGTTATTACCGATTTGATTCGGTTAATTTTGTTTGGCTGTTTTCTATTATTTTGCTCGGCCCTAGTTAGCTTTGTTTCTAGTGAATAATTACATGAAAATGTATCTAACTTGTTATTTTTTTATAGTTGTGTGTAGCCTTTTTTTTCAGTTCCGTGTAGCCTACATTTGAATTGTGTCTGTTCCGTGAACTCGGTGACCTAGAAACTTTTTGGTGCCTACGTGGCATAGGTTTTTTTCCCTGTAGACATAATTTTTTTTCAATAGAGTAAATTGCAAAAATTATCATCATCTTCAATCTCTCAAAGATCAATCCATCATAATCATCATCTTCAACCCATCATCAACCACAACCACCGCCATCATCATTCAACATCAAACACATGTCATAACCCTACCCGCTAATATAAAGAGCGGTGGCAGCAAGTGAAGGGTGGTGGTGGCTACTATGGTGGTGAAGCGGTGAAGGTGAAGGGTGAAGATTAGGAGGTGTTTGGAAATGAGTTTTAAAGTGTGTAGTGAATTTGTATATTGACTTGGCATAAAAATAAAAATAAATGATAACCTGTAACCTTCTTGGCCTGTCACCCACTACACAGAATAGACGAAATTCAAAAGTAGGCTACACGAAACTACAAAAAAATAGTAGGCTACACAAAATTATAAAAAGTGTCAAGTTAAATACATTTGTAAGTAATTAGATCTTGTTTCTAGGGTTGTTGGAACTTGGTAATAACCATAAGACTATTAGTAATGATGATCACACTTGTGACCAAATAACAGTGTCAGCTTAGCGTCAACTCAACAGTCTCTCACTAAGACCAAACAAATGACCAAACACTCGGTAGTAGTGACCTCAGGTTAGCGTTAACTTTTTTTTGAACGGCGACTTCAACACCTTTTTTTGATTCATTTGTAATTTTCTAGCTTCTTGTTAGTGGTTCTAATAAAGTTGCCGTTCAAAAAAAAGTTAAAATAAAGTAGAACTTTACAACAAAATTGATCCCTTAAACTAATAGTCTACTCCCTCCGTCTCAAAATAAGTGTTCAGTTTGACTTTTCAAAGTCAAACTGGTTCAACTTTGACCTTAACTATTTTTGTGTGTTATATAATATTTGATGCAAAATATATGAATGGATTTGGGTTTTAAGTGTATTTTTCATTGGTATAATTTTCATCGAGTATTATATAACACAAAAATAAATATTTAAGGTCAAAGTTGAACCAGTTTCTAAAAAGTCAAACTGGACACTTAGTTTTGGACGGAGGGAGTAAATTATATCGCTCCTTGATTTTTCGCTTCAGGTCCAACACTGACTCTACATGTCTTCCAGTGTATATGTCATGAGGTTCATTATAGAACATGATGTCTTTCTTCATTTTTTCTTGTTTTAATTCAAACATTTGACGTTCTAGCTCGAATTCTTTATTGTGCAAGCCTCTGTTGTTCTAATTTTTCCTCATGTGCAAGCTCTGTTGTTCTAAATCCAATTGTCGTTCTTTTATTCTCAAATACTCGGCATAGGCTTCCTTCCTTTGGGAAAATAACTCATCTGCGCAATTTATTTATTTATTGAGCAACGCCACAACAAGACCAAGTTCACTAGCAGATGAAGATTTAGAACGAGAAGCGGATGCTTTCTTCTTAGCCCTGTCCCGGCCCATTGATCGAACCTCTTAAATCTTTACCTCCTCTGAATCAGTTGCTTCCTTGTTCGAATCTAAACCAATATGTGTTGAATCCGAAGTGCCGTGTGAGGTGGTTTCTGATGCCTTCTATTTTTCAGAAGCACCTTCTTTGGAGTTCTTTAAAAACCTTGGCATTTCTACCTTTTTCCATTTGCTATGGTCCTTGAAAATCTTTCAGGATTCAATCAGTGTGATGGGCGATTGTAGATAGCACGATACTCTTGACACGCTTGGTCATAGACTGTTTGGTCACATGCTCCACTCAGGTTCCTCTATTTTCAATTATCGTAAACCGCACAAAATTGACTAACTTTAGGACGAAGCTTATGTTTCCATCTGCAATTGAGAGAATCGTGTTCTCTTCTCGATTCCCCCCTTTCCTTCTCTAAGTAACATAGTACTTCCGTCCAAAACCCTTGCGATTTTTTGTGATTGTCGTCAATGTTATTCTCGAGCACGTCGATCCAACATTTACACAAGGTTATCTCTTCCTCAGAGCTCCATAGTTCATTTGAATCTTTGTCATTCTTCTTGGATTGTTGACGCCTTTTTGTATACTTCCTTTTGACGGGCGCCACATCCTGGACGCGAGACTCATCTTAAACGGATTCAGATTGTTAACCACCTGAACCTTGAGCCGAATAAGCTTGACTACCCAAAAAAGGATCCAAATCGTCCTCGAGATCAAGACGCATAACCCGATAATAATGTAGTGAAGTTTGGGCTTGGTACGTTGGTGATGACATTTGTGGACGATACATTTGTAACGTTTGAGTTTGGTACATTTGATTTTGTTGTTGGTTATACAGAGGAGAAAACGGATTTACATATATAGGTTGTTGTGATTTGTATACGAAATTAGCCAGTTGAAAATTAATCAGTGGTGACTGATAGGTTAAAATAAAATTAAGATCGGTTGTGGTTGTAACGGTTTATTGTCGTCGAGATTTTGGTGTTTTGTTTTTAGATGTTTTGTAAGACATTTTTTTAATTGGTAAATAGTTGATAGTTGTAGAAAAAAAGTAAGAAAACTGAGTAGATAAAGTGGATTTTTTAAAAAAAAATTTGAAAATACAAACAACTAAACTGTTAGAAAAAGTAGATGTTGGCTACTTCCCCATTCTTTTGGTCAAGTATACAACCCAACATTTCAATTTTATAGGAGGGGACGCATTTGTTTTGGTCGACGTGAGGGCGGGGGACGCGTCCGATTTGGCTCGACCTACCGGTCACTCGACCCTCCACTGGGAGAATGGTCTGAAGCAAAGTTCTTTTTTTCTTATCTAAACTCCTTATATTATTGAATAAGCTTGTTTAAAAGGATTAAAAACTCCTAATTGAGTAATTATGTCCCATTTAAGTAACATTAGATCTAACATGCTATTTTAATCAAATTTAACAATTAAAAAAAGCAGTAATCTGTATTAATGTAAAAACGTGTAATACCTGTCTTCACTCTCAACCCAAGGTGTACGTAAGATAGAAATATGTACTTACTAATATTTGATTATTAGCTACTCCATTAACTGTAATTTGTTTAATAATTTGTTAGCGACTCATACGCTTTATTTTGAATTTTTTAACACTTCAAGCGTGTCCCATGACCGTACTCTATCGTGATGTACTGTCTATGTTAATGGAGAAAACGAACGGGACCACCGTACAACTGTATAAATAACATGCATGATAGTATATCTTAGTTACTTCGTGTCATTAATGCATTATATAATATTTTGATTTTGATGGCATGCAAAAATAATTTTGAGTTTACAGAAGCTAATTAAGAAATGAACCATGGTTTAAGTGGACAGAATTAAATAAGTCTCGTGCATGCACTAGGTTTACACATGATTTAAATTTATTTTAAATTTTAGTTTAGTATATAAATATATAGAAATTTGCTCGTATTTAAAATTTAAGTTTTTACGTAAAAAAATTCATTATGTATTAATATTGATTTATATTTTGTAAACTGTTTTTTGGATGAAAGATTTAATTTTGTTTAAGTGACGTGTATGTTGTTTGAATTTAACTATTAATATCATGTTGTACACAATATGTGATTTTAATAACACATGATGAACGTTGATTAAGTTAAAATATACATCTTTTAAAATGTTTTTCCATATATCCTTATATAAACTTCAAATAATAATTAAATTAGTCGTTGTTATAAATACAATCGCGTATATTTGTTTTCATATCTCAGTAATTCGTACTTAAATTGATATTTATATTACTGTTAATAATAATTTAACCGTATTTAATATTCAAACTCGTGTATAATATCATGTTGTACACAATATGCGAGTTTAGTAACACATAATGAACGTCGATGAAGTTAAAATGTAAAGTTTTTTAGAATGTTTTTCCATATATCCTTATATAAGCTTTAAATAAAAATTACATTGGTCGTTGTTATAAGTACAATCGCGTATATTTGTTTTCATATCACAGTAATTCGTGCTTACATTTGATATTTATATTCATGTTAATAATAATTTAGCCGTATATAATATTCAAACCCGTGTACGCATGTAATAAACTTATAAAATAGAATAACAATGTGTCCTTATTGAACGCATGTAGTAAAATTAATTATTTTTTTCTAGGATATTCTTACTTAAACTTATAAGGAAGAACAACATGAGTTGTTAGCATACGTACAACATCGTCTATTTATTTACATACACAATAATTCGTGCTTTCATTTTGATAATAATAATATTGTGCATATATATGTTGTATTTTTAAAACAACATATATGTTGTATTTTTAAAATATAAAGTCTATGGGTACAAAGTCTAAAGGGTTATTTTATATTTTTTGAAGTTATTGAAAAATATGAAAACTTATAAATTTACACTTAACATCATATAATTTATTTAAAATTCAACCACTAAAGTTTTATTAATTACCTCCTCTTTTATTAAGTTTTTGTTTTCACAAATTTGACACGTATATTTTTATATGTTTTTTCTCTCCACCAAAATTTTCAGTTTTGACTAAATTGGTTTCAATTTTGACTTTTTTAACCAATTAGATCGCATGATTTTACCTAAGTGTCAAAATCAAGCAACCTGATTGGTCCAAATTTTTTTCTATAAAATTGTTTTGCCAAGAAAACTCCGAAATGATGTAATTCTTTTATTATACAAAAGATATACACGTAATCAAAGGCGGACACATAATTTTAAGTAGTCATGTGCACAAATTGTTTTTCGAGAATAAAGTAATGAAAATGAACGAAAATATATGATTTCATTAAATATAATAAAAAACTAAGATGACATTTTTTATTTATTTATATTAGTCGACTAATTAAACACGACATGTATTTGTGTGATATAAAATACTGAACCAAATTCATTTCAGAGAAATCATAATTTTATTAAAAATTTATACTTAACGACAAACATTCATCAACTTCATGTGAATTCCTTAGAAGCACCCCTAGGTCTGCCCTATGCACGTAATTATTTTTGTCTAAGGTGTTTTTTTAACATTAAACTTAAAATTTTGAAGAGCTTGATTGGAAAAAAAGCATAAGTTACGAAGGAGTTTTGCTATATGAAGCCTTAAGAGTTGTAGTTAATAAAAAGTGGGGTAAAAGATATAAATAGCCAACGTACTTATCAATTTGTCTCGGAATTAATCTTTTACTTTTTTATTATCGTATACACCAACAATCTTTCGAATTTAGTTTTATTGTTAACAATATGGTAACATGTAACCGGTGCAACAGGTAAAACTCTTTTCCACGTAATATTTATTTACTTTGCATTTCCTATGTGGTAAAAATATTGCTTATGTGTACATATTCAAACCTACACCCTCACTTTCAATATCAGACGCATATCTCTTTTTATTTTAGGAAAATTTCTAAAAGAGACTAAACACCAAATGTGCTAGCATTATATGAGTTAAGATCAATATAGATCCAACATTTGTCATAGACCCAATGAACCAATCCTAGCCACTCATTTTTTTATCAAAAATAAAAAAACTCATTTTTCACCTTTTTTTTAAATAAAATATCTTACAAACGGTAAATCGTCACACGACAAAAAATACACCATCGCGACGAGTATTTTTTTATCTTTCAGTAGACGGGTGACACGATATACTTTCGAGAAACTTTTTTTCGATTTTTTTTTCAGTCACGAATTGCGAAAATCATATATGATTTCATAAAATCATATATGATTTCATAAAATCATATATGATTTGTGATTCCGACAAACTTTTTTCAATTTTGTTTCAGTCACGAATTGCGAAAATCATATATGATTCGTATGACGAATCATATATGATTCGTACAACGAATCATATATGATTTCATAAAATCATATATGATTTCATAAATCATATATGATTTTATAAAATCGTATATTACTTCATAAAATCATTAAAAAAAAGTTCGTCGAAAGTACATAGTGTCGCCCCTTTATAAAAAGATAATTTAATTCTCGTCGCGATGGTATGTTTTGTTTTGCGTAACGATTAACGGTGTGTGAGATATTTAATTTTTAAAAAAAAGGTGGAAAGTGAGTTTTTTTTATTTTTGATGAAAAAATGAGTGGCTATGATTGGTTCATTAGGTCTATGACAAATGTTGGGTCTATATTGAACTTTTGGCAGCACTATATAGCCCAAAAAAACATTCTTGAACCAAAATATGCGACTTTAAAGAGATTTCGCCATGTGTCCTTATTTTTATTATCAAGTACAAAATATTTTTAAGTTGCCCATAGGGCGACTTGTATCAGTTGATGGTTGTATGTGGTACTGTTAATAGGGTTTGGTTGTTTTACGTTATGGTATAGCAAAATTCAGGATCGGGTTTGTTTTACGACACGTTTTCTTTTTTTCAAATAAACATGAGATTGCGTCTTTTATTAAAAATACTTTAAGTTTTAACTGATTATACTATAATTGATTTATGTTTAATAAAGTTTATTTTTCGCGTGAATGCAATAATTTTATATTTACATTGTAAAAACTGATTAACTAGCACCTTCATACATTTATACAAAAACAAACAATTTTATTTGAGTCAAATTCAGATTTCTCAACCACTTAGTCAGATTAAGATGGAATAAGATTCAGACTTTTTAACCACATATTCAGATTTAGATATGCGAATCAGATTCAGACTCAGAGCCTCTTAATAAACAAGCAACACCTAGAGAACTGTAAAATGATTTTTGCAAACATTAATCCCAAAAACTCTTAATAAGCAAACAGCTCGTTTGTTCTCTTCGCTTCTCTTTTTTTGCTTATGTTCGTATGTTGCTTCCATGCTTTTATATGCCTTTGTATTTTTGTTTCTTGCCTTATGGTATATGTTTGCCTTTTCATTTTTGTTTTATGCTTATTTGTTTATTTTGTTGTCGTGCATTGTATGCCTTCGTGCATCGTTTGTTTCATTCTGTTTATGATGTTTTTTCCCCGTTACCTTTACTGTGTTATATGCTTACATTGTTTCTTTTGTCATGTGTTTTTTGCTTTCTTTTCTTCATCTGTCATGTTTCATGCTTTCTCATTTTTTTGTTGCGCTCTTCCACTCTTCTTTTTTCTCTAAGCTAGAGGCCTACCTGGAAGCAGTCTTCTTACCATTGCGTTCACCCAAGAGTGGGGGTATGATCTGTCTATATTCTACCTCCCCCATATCCTGCTTAGGCAGGATTGGGTATCGTTGTTGTTGTTGTTGTACTTGTTCCCGGGGTCGTACAAGGTCGTTTGGTTGATGTGCTTCATTCGAATACTAATTGGGAGATATCTTTTTTTTTTGTTTTTTCGAATCATTTTATGTAATATGATGCATGTATACGTCATATTCTTATTCTTCCAGATGTATCGGTCATGCGTGATTGGCTAATATAGCAAAAAAAACCAAACGCTTGTTCCACATATTTCATTGCCGCTTCATGCATTTGCTTATACCGTATTCGCTTGTGGTCATCGTCGCATGGATTTGAAATTGCCTTAAAATGCCACCCATTCCAGATATATCCCGTCAACAAGATAATATCCCCATCTGTAAGTTATGTCTTTAGCCACATACGTAATCTCTGGTGCTTTTCCGTCTTTGAGATCGTTGAATAAAGGCAACTGATTTATAACGTTGATGTCGTTGTTCGCCCCAGAAACACCAAAGAAATCATGTCATATCCATAAGTCTTGTGACGCGACAACTTCCAACAAAATGAATGGATTGGGACCATGATCACGTCCACTTTATATGCGTTCGGACAACCAAGCACTCCCAATTTGTATAATCAAGGCTGCCTAACATTCCCGAAAACCCGTGCTTTTCTTCGTAAAACACGTATAGCTTTTGAACATCAATGATGGTAGGTTTCTGCAAAAACTTTGCTCCAAAAGTTTTCATAACATACTTACTAAATTAATAAAGAGATAGACGAGAAGTTGATTGACCCATTTGCAAATATTTATCAAGGGCTTCAGGAACGTGCCATATGCCAATTGACGAATTGCGAAGGTGCACTTCATCAATAGGGAAATGCCTTTTCTTCTGGTACAGTAGTATTATCACGAAAGTATGCATAATGAATAGTTACTTCTTCAACTATGCTTGTAGATAGCTCTCGACTCATTCGGAACCTCTTACGGAAACAATATGGATAGTGTGGGGATACATCGGATTCACACTAAAATAGACGACGACTAAACGATCATTAGCACCAAAACGATCTCGACTTACAATATTTCTCATCGGTCGAGCAACTTGTCTTCTATTCTTAATAAACGACAACGCTCTTCTAAAATAAGTCAAGTACTGACTAGTAACTTCTTCTAATGAGTATGTGAACATCAACGTTTCAAAATTCATTTGGATAATAAGGAATGATAAATATTTTGTCTGAGTTGTGTATACATTGAGTAAGATTATGTTTGAAGTTATGTATAAAAATTATGAGGTATGGTGGTATTTATAAGTAAATAAAATAGTAAAGTTCAAAAAATTACAAACATAACAGTTAGATAGTGTGTGGGAGGGGGCACACTTTTTGCACAAAACCTGAGTGGCCACCATTGTCACCGTTCGTCCTTTTTTTCCCTCTGCTCATACGTGACTCATGCCCATTTAATGGGGGTGGCGCGTGACCCTCCTACCCAACGGTGAGGGTTCACATCCACTAAATCTAGCCAAAAGATTGTGAACTGAAACCTCATCTAAGATATTTGTGCTATTTAAGTGAAATAGTAGGCGGTGTAAGGCGGGTAATAATTTGTCTGTTTAAAAAACATGTAGTTACATGATAGCGTGTTAGATAACTATATCTAATGATAATCTTAGGTTGCCACAATGGTCGGTCGACCATGTGGGTCTTTGTGGGTCACAAGTCGGTCACACCATTGTGGAGTGAGGGTCGGTCTTGTGCAAAAGAAAATATCTCGTCGTAGGGACGATCGATTCTTTACTCCCATATGATGCCAAAAATGTGTATCTTAATTAATTAAAAAGGAATCTTTGTGGGGTATGTTTTTTTAGTGTAATTCGCCTTAGTGTGCTTAAAAGATCGCATGAGAAAGGAAAGTTGAAGTGACAGAAAAATTGAAGGTCGCTGGAATCACTACTGTAGGTAGCCTTACTATACATCAAATGATCTATTCATATGTTATATAAACTACCATGTTGTCCACGCAAAGCCTTATCAACACTATATAAATAGTTTGTCATTTTTTTTAATCTTTGGCCGGTATGTATGAGATAGGGAGGGGGCCGGGGGGGGGAGGGGGCCGGGGGGGGGGAGTGCCCCCTCCCCCAGCGAAAAAAATTATAGTGTAAAATTTTTAAAATACTTGGCTTTTTTGAAATAGTAGACGGTTTAAGGCGGGTAATAGTTTGTCTGTTTAAAAAAACATGTAGTTACATGATAGCATGTTAGATAACTATATCTAATGATAATCTTAGGTTGCCACAATGGTCGGTCGACCATGCGGGTCTTTGTGGGTCACAAGTCGGTCACACCATTGTGGAGTGAGGGTCTTCGGGGTCGGTCTTGTGCAAAAGAAAAGAAATCGTCGCAGGGACGACCGATTCTTTACTCCCATATGATGCCAAAAATGTGTATCTTAATTAATTAAAAAGGAATCTTTGTGGGGTATGTTTTTTTAGTGTAATTCGCTTTAGTGTGCTTAAAAGATCGCATATAGATCGCATGAGAGAGAAAACTAAAGTGACTGGAAAATTGAAGGTCGCTGGAATCACTATTGTGTGTAGCCTTACTATACACCAAGTGATCTATTCATATGTTATATAAACTACCATGTTGTCCAATCAAAGCCTTATCAACACCATATAAATAGTTTGTCAATTTTTTTAAACTTTGGCCGGTATGTATGATCAGTGGCAGAGATAGGGAGGGGGCCGGGGGGGGAATGCAAAGAGGGAGGGGGGGGGGCAAAGATGTCCCCCTGCAGCGAAAAAAGTTCTAGTGTATAAATTTTTAAACATATTCGGCTATTTTTTCGCGAAAATATGTAGGGAAAAACGGTTTAGAGGCGGGTAATGTTTGTCGTGTTTAACAAAACATGTAGTTACAATGAGAGCGTGTTAGATAACTTAAAATAAAATATCTACATGATAATCATTAGGTTGCCACAGCATGGTTACAGTCGACCATGCGGGGTCCTTTGTAGTCACGAAGTCTGATCACAACCCATTGTGGAGTGAGGGTCTTCGAGGGTCGGTCTTGTGCAAAAGAAAAGAACTCGTCGCAGGGATGACCGATTCTTTACTCCCATATGATGCCAAAAATGTGTCTTAATTAATTAAAAAGGAATCTTTGTGGGGTATGTTTTTTTTAGTGTAATTCGCCTTAGTGTGCTTAAAAGATCGCATGAGAAAGGAAAAGATTGAATGACAGAAAAGATTGAAGTGGTCGCTAGGCATCACGTACTGTAGTAGCCTATTACTATACATAAAAGTGATCTATACTCCTATGTTATATAGAACTGCCATTTGTCCAACGAGCAAAGCCTTATCAACACTATATAAATAGTTTGTCATTTTTTTTAATCAACTGGTCGGATATGTTATGAGATAGGGAGGGGGCCGGGCCGGAGGGGGGGGGGAGGGCCCGGGGGGGGGGGAGTGGCCCCCCCCCCAGCAAAAACACAAATTAAAGTGTAAAATTTTAAAATACTTGGCTTTTTTGAAATATGTAGATCGGTTTACAGGCGGTGTAAATAAGTTTTGTCTGTTAAAAAAATCATGTAGTTACATGATAGCATTATCGATAACAATTACTCTATGATAATCTTAGGTAGCCACAATGGTCGGTCGACCCATTAAGACGAGCGGTGTCTTGTGTGGGGTCACAAGTCGTCGTCACCACCATTGTGGAGTGAGGGAGTCTTCGGAGGACGTCGTTGCAACAGAAAAGAAATCGTCGCAAAAGGGACGTACCGAGTTCTTTACTCCCATTATGATGCCAAAAAATGTGTATCAATTAATTAAAAAGGAATCTTGTGGTGGTATGTTTTTATTTATGAATTCGCTTTATGTGCTTTAAAAGATGATCGCATAGAAGATCGCACAATGAGAGAGGAAAACTAAAGGACTTGGAAAATTAAGGTCGCTTGAATCACTATTGTTGAGCCGTTACTCATACACCAAGTGATCTATTCATATGTTATAAATAAACTAAACCATTTGTCCAATTCAAAGCCTTATCAACACTGAAAAAAAGCCAGGAGGAGAAAGAATGGAAAAACAACATAAACCATATAAATAGTTTGTCAATTTTTTTAAACTTTGGCCGGTATGTATGATCAGTGGCAGAGATAGGGAGGGGGCCGGAGGGGGCAAGTGCCCCCCGGGGAAAAAATTATAGTGTACATTTGTTAAAATATTCAGTTTTTTTGTAATCCCCCCCCCCCCCTCCCCCATCGAAAAAAATTATAGTGTAAAATTTTTTAAATACTTGGCTTTTTTGAAATTAAGTAAGAACGGTTTAAATAAGCGGTAATAGTTTTGTCTGTGTTAAAAAAACATGTAGTTACATGATAAGCATGTAGATAACAATATCAAAAATGAAATCTAGTTGCCACCATGGTCTGGAAGTCAGAGCCGATGCGGGTCTTTGTGGGTCACAAGTCTGGTCCACAAAAAGAGGAGTTGATAAAACCATGGTGGAGCTGAGGGGTCCCTATCGGGGTCGGCCTTGGTGGCAAAAGAAAAGAAAAATCGTCGCAGGACGACCAGATATTCTTTACCTGCCCAATATGATGCCAAAAGATGTGTATCCTTAATTAATGTAAAAAGCGAATGCTGTGTGGTATAGTTTTTTATTTAGTGTAATTCGCATTAGTGTGCTTAAAAGATCGCATATAGATCGCATAGAGAGAAGAAAACTAAAGTGACTGGAAAATTGAATGGTCGCTGACTCACTATTGTGTGTACCGTGACTATACAACCAAGTGATCTATTTCAACATATGTATATAACACTACCCTTTGTCCAATCAAAGCCTTATCACTAAACACCATAAAATAGTTTGTCAAGTATTTTTAAACGTTGGCCGGTATGTATGATCATGTCAGAGATAGGGAGGTTGAGGGCCGGGATAGGCGGGCAAGTGCACCCGGAATGGAAATAAATTATAGTGTACATATTGTTAAAATATTCAGTTTTTTTTTTTGTAAACCCTCCCCCCCCCCCACCCCCCCCCCCCCCCCTCCCACTTCAGAACTTAAAAAAATATACCAATTTTATGTGTGAGTTTGCTAAAAATTATCGAAATGTGCTCTCTCGAGCAAAAAAATTTAGCTCCGCCCCATTGTATGATAGACATTGGGTTTGAGCAGTTTACCATTACGATAACTATAAACTTAATGTGGTTCATGCTTTGACATACTACAAAGTATAAACTCAACTCAAGGGAACCCTATAAACTTCAAGCGGTTTGGCTTAGTTGAAACTTGAAACTAAAATCCAATAATTGCTCGTGATTGGTTTTGTTCCCTGGCTCCCACCTCTAGCATTTCCTGGTGCAAGTCGCATATTATTGATGGTCTATTCTTTTCGCATTTAGTTTTGTTGACTCCTTTTCTATATCGAGTTGATACAGTTAAGTAAAATAGTGTGACTGTTTAAGGATTTGACTATTTAATACAGACGAGCTATGGATAACAACTACAAAAATCACTCAAATTTTAGAATAATAAAACTTATAAGGGTTCACGAAGTAACCCAAAACAGTAATATCTTTGAAACAACCTAAAATCAAAAGTATTGCATATATTCTGACATATGAGGTTATGCAAACTATTTATATACCATATATGTTATTCATCGTTATCTACTATTATCATGATTGATCTCTACAAAGAAACCTGTGTATGTGAATGAATGAATTAATGTGGGTTAATGAATGATCTCCTATGCATTTTAAATTTACAAAAATAATATTGAGGAAGGTTTACGGGCAAAAGCTTTCCTAAAAGAAGATTAGTTCGCGTTTGTCTGCTGGGCGTGGCGTTTCTTACGGTGTACACAATCTCTCCTTGCCAGCTGCTTTTCTTTCTTTATTCATCTCTTGTTTATATTTCTTCCTGCAATCATGAAGAGCATGTTCTTAAGATAGTGTTTTGAAAGTGATTATGTGATAATGGATAATCAGACTTAGATGAACAGTTGTAATGAATAATACAAAAGTTAGTCTGAGTATCCTTTGTTGTTTAAAGTTGTACTAATAAAATAATATGATGTTTTAATGTTTAGCAAATTCTGATAACTCAATATAAATCGAGAAAGTAACGAAATTTTTCAATAAATTGAAAAGTTAACTAATTAGGTCATCAAAACCCGAATTTGTGTATCCAAACAATGAACACTGACGATAGCAACTCCAAGTTGCAGTAATCATATCCAAACATCCCTATGATTCTGTTTGTTTTTTAACTAAAATATTTTCTGGGGAAAAACGTCACCAGTTTATGGCATTTGGCATGCCAAAAAGTTTAAAAACATGGTTGGTATCTTCATAAAGGACACCCACAACAAATTCTAGCAACCACCACCTACCTCTGCTCATTTGACTAAAGGCAACAACTATCAGACTCCCAATGGCGAAAACCAAAACTCCTGCAACCGTACTGGAAATCCGGTGACTTTCCTGCAGCCAAAATCGACTACTGTAAGTAACATGTTCTACTCTCAGCTAAAATCAACTAGTGTAAAGATACAACAGCAACCGTACCCAATTCCGCCGGGGTATGGGGGCAACTAGTGTAAAGATGTGTCGCATATATTGACTTCATTAGTGTAAGTGACGTGTTTAACTGTCAGTTAAATGTCTAAAGACCCCTTTATAATAATAACAAATTCCGGGAGTGAACCCAGGTTATTATAAACAGCTTCTTTGAAAAGTAGACTATTTTATAGAACTAATTTTACTCCAAAACCTTTGGTAAAAGAAACTTGTAAAATGTTCAAGGAACAGCTCAACATAGAAATACTGCATTTTTTAAGGGACACTAGAGAGGTGGCAATTTCGCTCCAGATACTTTATAATGGGTCAATCAGGTTAAGCTATATGACTTACAAAAAAGAGTGCAGGTCAAATAGGTAAAAAGTCATCTAAACTCTGATGTATATGACTATATTCAAATGAATAAAACCTCAAAAGTTGCTTTATTAAGCTTATGTCTTATGTAATGATATTTTTTATTAATCATCTAAAAACTAAAAACGTGGACAAAATAAAGTGTTTGAGAGGATGGTACAACCAGACTCAGCCTGTTGGGACTATACCTCAAAATTACCCGTTACGACCTCCCACATATTTTTACCACCTCTAGACAGGAGTGCAAGTTACATCGATTATCCATACATTGTCAATTGTCATTCTGTACTGGTTTATTTGTAAGGCAATACTAGTTTATGATTATTAGAAAAGTCAATAACTCTTGGGACGCAAACTTACATTCTGGTATGCATTAGTAAATAAAGGCTTACTTTAATCTACTTTTTTTGATAGAAAAATCTCTTTATCACATTGTTAGAATTAAGATAGCGGAACAAAATTAACACCTGAACCTTTTTTTCTCTAGCTTTGCGTAGCACCTTAAGCTCTTTGGCTCTTGCTTTCCTTTTAGCATCTTTATTTGCCTACAAACAAATTAATAAAGTCATGCATTAGTTTACCACAAGACAGCAAACAACTTCTTTTGACTTTTTACATCACATATCAAAAAAGATCAACCTACTCATATTATCCAAGTATATCTGATATCTCTGAGCTTCTCTCATATAATATATATTATATTATATATGATGTATGTATAATTATAAAAAGAACTTAGAAATGGACAAAGTGTTTTTCACCGTTTTGACATGAACCCCTTATACCTACCCGACTGCCAATTTTGTCACCCTATATAAAAACAATAATTGCTTGAGAAGCAAAAAATCACACATCTACGAATAGCGTCGCATCAGTTACCTGCTTAGCATTCTGAGATTCCTCCATTTCTTTTGTCAATGGACTGGGCACTTTGGCAGTTTGCCAATCCCATTTATCAGGGTTTAATGCCATAAAACGTCTAAATGTATTCCTGACTTCCTTTTCAGCTGCAAGCCTATAAGGCGTCCGTCCCCTTTCATCTATAACACAAGGATCAAAACCTTGTTCGAGTAGTTCCAGAACTTTCTCTGCATTTCCAGCTCTTGCTGCTTCATGCAGAGGTAACGTCTTATGAGCTGTTTTGAGCTTTTTAACAATACTATCTTCAGAAATATTCCCATTTTCAAAATTATTCCTCGGGATTTCTTTAGCAATCGTACTTTCTGAATCTTCTTTAGTGATAGGCACTATTTGTTCATCTGGCTCAAGGGAGATTTGTGTCAATATTTTATATAATCGTTGTATTTCTTTTAATGTTGGTCTCCGAACAGTCAACGGGATGTGTCGAATAACGTTTTTGGGACAACTGAAGTATGGATTTTCACCATCAACTAGCAGTTGCCGGTTGTGTGAAGGAGCATGTATTAAAATACAAGTAGAAGCATCGAAATAAGGCTTCCATGCAGCGAGTAGCTCTCGAATTTCCTGATTGTAATTAGTCAAGAATTTAAAGCAGACAGAGACAAGAATACGTAAGTAATATAGGTTTGACCGAATGTAGTGTCATTATATATTTATGACACCAATGACAAATTACCAAGAAAGTAACCACCTAAAGGACCCTGAGCATGGGCGGAGACAAAGGGGGGCGGGGGGCTTACATTTTTAAGGTGGGGGCAGCGTTGCCCAACTTAGCAAATAAAAATTGTAGTGTAAATTTCGAAAATATTCGGTTTTTTTTGGTAATTTGCCCCCCCCCCCCCTAAGAACCATTTTATAGTGTAGTTTTAAAAAAATATCAAAGTGTGCCCCCTCGAGACAAATTTTCTGGCTCCGCCCCTGACCCTGAACCGAAATGGATTACGCAAATATATAAATCCAAATTTGTGAAAAAAACAGTGTTCTTTGACTTCTCTTACTTTGACTATAAAGGTCAAACAAACAACTTTCCTTGTTTAAAATAATAGAGGAATATATTTGATTTTCAAATGATACCTTCTTTAAGGCAAGTTCATTGTGTCGACGAATTGAAGCTCCTGCAGAATGTACAATTTTGCCACCAGCATCTTGTGATGATTGCTTTTGACCAGCCTTTGCCCTTACCACATATCTAGATACAAAAGGTAGCTTTTAGCATTTTGGGCAACCGATCATATAGAGTTTTATAAGCAGCAGGGAAATACAGTAATGTAGCAAAAAATATCAAGTAGAAGTGAAACTAAGAAAACAAAAATTGCATATAAAAGATTCTTGCCTTTAAACAACATTATTCATCATGTTCTGACCGACTATCACCACAATTGTAAGTCTTACAGTGAAGGCATTGTTTGCATCTATCACGGAGCAAGAAAATATCCTTGGTTTTCTCAATTATAAATTCCTACCAACATCTATGATTATGGTGGTGGATTAAAAATGGTAATTCTGACCTATTTACTAATTTGATGGGTCAATTTGGTTTCTGTTTTTATCCCAAACTGTTAAAATAAGGAAAAAAGTTGAGGCGAATTGGTTCAAACAAGTTAAAGTCATGCGAGGCTCTTTAAATACACACGACCTCCTAACTCCTTAATTGTTCATATTTAGAATACACACGTTGGTTTAGTTATTCATAATAATGGATAAAAAAAGTATGTGCTGGTCAACCTGACGCGACCCGGTCCATTTTGACACATACTAAAAATGACCCATTTCAACTTAAGCCTGTTTTGATACTAAGCTCACATGAACTTAAATTTACATTAGTTTGTGGCAAGAAGAGATCAATTCCAAGTCTATAAACATTTTCTTGAAAAACGATTACAGCTGCACTTGAAAACAAATAATAAGTAAAGGAAGAACCTGTGGAAGGTTTTCTGGGCGACAACGTTGTTTCCATCAAAGACACAACCAGCAAAATGACCACCACTGACAAGCAACATAACTCTCAAACAAGTATTGTCTCTAGGTTCATGGATTACGTTAAGTAGTTTCTCAGTCACTTCCCTGACTGTTACATATGGCGTATCATCATCTTTCATGGATCCCGATAAATCATCTTCATAGAGAATTTTCTCAGAGTCTCCTAGAAGCAAACACTTCCAGAATGTAATCGTTTCTCCATTTGGTAAATGTATAAAGAATTTCTGTTTGGTAATTCCTAACACTCCCGTATTTAAATCATTGTGGGTGCCAAGATCTTTGTCTTCATCTTCAGAACCTGATATGCTTGATATATCGTCATAATCTTTAACTAAAGAATCGGAAGTCCATCCATCAAACTCGTCCTCCTTGATAGTATCCTTTCCAGCAATGCTTAGCTTTATCTGGAGATAATACGCTGGTCGGTAAAAACACGATGAATGGATAAAGAATATAAGACATGAAACGCAAAAGGAGGAACTTCAGCTAAATGCCTATAATTCTCACAGTTATGAGTCGCCCAACTACCAAAATGCCAACTGTGCTCACTTACGATATTTTCTGACAACATTTTAACAAGATTGAACAAACTATGGTCGCTGTCCAGAACTCTCAATGTTTAGTGGAACTAATTAGCAAAAGCTATAAATTTATGAAAGATTGATGTTTATTAATTAAAGGGATTCATTTGAACATTGCTTGTATGGCAACTTCTAGCAGTTAACATCAAAATGTGAAATGCTTTAAACCAGAAGTAACGTGGTTAGAAAATGCGTGTTATGAAAGACTACATCTATAGATCAATGTAGGGTCCAACCTGCCTCCATTCTACTTATAGTAGCCTAAGAAGTAAGAAGTGGACCAACCAAGAAAGAGAATCAATGCAGGTCCAATGATCTCACCAAGTTTAAAACCGAAAGCATGTATGACGTAACAGTATTAAAGTAGCGTACGGTGACCCGAAATGGACATAGAGAGAAAAATTAAGGGTGCGTTTAGTTGGAGGAGAACACCCGTGTTTTCCACAATAGGTTTTATACAAAACAAGGAAAACGGAAATCGCGTTCAAATCGGTTCTTTTCAAAAATTTCTTCACAAAACTGATAATTTCTATTTCCGAACTTTCATTCATCAAAATACAAAACGCTTAGGATGAGTTTAGTTAGAGAAAACAAGGATGATTACTTTTGACTAAACGCACCCTTAATCTAAATGTGTTTCCTAATTTTTCAACTTTTGCGCCCCTCCAAATTACTAGTAGAAAATTAGAGAGGAAAAACCAAGAAATGTTTCCTCCAACTAAACTCCCCATAAAATATCTACACTTCTCCCTGTTGCTCATCAGCTAACTTCATATTTGCCGGAGCGAAACTATCCTCTTTTTGTTGGTTAATTATTCATTCTCCTAATACTGATGGCTAAGTTAAACGAACCACATGTGCAAGTACACTTATTTATTTTGGTCGAATTCAAGTAGTTAGCGAAAATAAAGAACGACAAACACAATATCTAAGTAGTTCAAACGCGCTTGGATAGAATTCATAAGACAGCAAACGTATAACTAACTAGTACAGACATTCAAAAAAATAGCAATAAGAGATGCAAAATTAGGTATTTGAAATATATAAAAATAAGAAATGCAGAATTACATTAAATCGATGAAAATCAGACTTGAAGTGAGACCGTTGATCATTAAGACACTCAAAGCTTAATTCACAAGTACTACATCTCCATCTCTCACTAACATCACTCTCCTCCTCCGCCGCGGAACTTTCTTCTATGGCAGTTTCCGACGGCGCAGCGGCGTTGGTGGTCAGTAATTCGGTTAAACATGAAAATTTAGACTTAATTTCGAAGATAGAATACTTTCTTCTTTTAGGTTTGTTTTGTACGCCGGAGTTGACGACGGTGCTACGGTGGCCGGAAGTGGACTCCATTTTTATTTATCTTATTATTTGGACTTTGGAGGGAAGAACAAGATAGAACTTTGATTTAGTTGGGCCCAGCCCACTAACTTATTTAAGCCCATTTTAATTTTTTTATTGTTTCATTTTTTTTTATTGTCTTTTTTTTTTTTTTTGAGATTTTATATTTTGCTATACTTTATAAGGGTAATGTTATTTAGGCCTAGCCTAAATACATGTCTAATACATAAAATACTTGTACAATTGATTCATGAATTTTCTCTCTTCAAATTCCTACCAATCACTTTTTCAAATCCATTAATCAAATTATTAGGCATGCTAGCAGGCTTGCTAATTAGGCATAAGAATCATTTTTTACTTTATCTATACTATTATATAAAGCATTTATAATGTGTGTCCCACTAAAAACTAAGATAAGGAGGTGCAATCTTGACCGTCCATCTCATTTTATAGGACTACATCATATAATGACACGTGTCACCTTTTAATTAAAAATCATCATTATTTTCAAATTGAAATATCTTTTTATCTATTTATTTTTTTTATAATCTAATTTCATTATGTTTTTAAAAAATTTGTGCTTTTTATTTCAACATCCATTTTGATATATTTTTATGAATTATAAGTATTTACATTTTTAGTTGGTTTATTTTATTTTGATTTAATTTTTTTTACAACCATAACCTTAGTTTGAATACACACCGTATTCGTAAAAATTATATACTTTTGGAGAGAGTGTTTGATGAGTAAGAGAGTGCGAGTCTCTTTTTACACGCGAGAATAATGATGTTAATATTGTGTTGCGTGAAAGCTACGAGAAACCCAAACAAACACATACAGCGAACACGTATACATTCGAAGTGTTGTAAAAAGAATTCATTGTAGGGAATTGCGGGGAGAGTTTGGTTAGCAATTTTTATTGCCGCAGCTATGCGCTGGTATCTGACTAGTAATTATAAAAGATGCTTAATTGAAGAGAGAAAGTTAGAAGAAGATGTTAGCTAATTTATAATGTGAGGCATTGTATGTAACATGTCGGCTAGTAAAGTTAAACTTTTAATAACGACATACATCTCACTAGGGGTGTCAGTAGGGTCGACCCAAACCCGAATCCGAACCAGATAAGGCTTATCGGGTCGGGTTAAATCGGGTTAAAAAATCTTATCGGGTTGTTTTGACCCGAACCCGATAACCCGATAATGTTATCGGGGCGGGTTAGGGTCAAATAATTTATGTTATCGGGTTAGAAAATCAATTTTTATTTTTTAAGTATGCAGCATAAATTGGAATATAATTTTAATTGGAACTTTGCTTGGCGAAGCTTTGCATCTTTGCTACTGGAAGCTTTGTATATTTTTGTCGATGTCACCATAACTTTATAACATTTAGTAAGTATGATAGTGAATACAATTTTTACTTGAAGTCTGTAACATTTACTGTAGTAGATATGCTACTGCAACATCACTTTTGGTGAGAAATTATGATGCTGCGTATAATTTTTACATTCAGTATAAACATGTAATTATGCTTAAACATATGCTTATATATTTACACCGATATCACTTCGTTATACCGATAAAACAAATAGCACTTCGTTATACTAATATCACATCGGAATCTTCTGTTACATAGCTACTGTAATTGCATTTTCCGTACAGTGCATATGCAAATATGCAAATAGTTCACATTCAATTCAAGATCAATAGTCATGTACATCAAATAATGATAAAAGTGGCCACTGGTACAAATTGTAACAACCTACTAGTAATGCACGTATTGTTTTGGGTATGAGAAGTGTTAAGTTTGGAAGATATTGACAATGGAAATGGCTACTGATTTTTTCTTTTAAAAAGTTATATTGATTTGTCTAGTTTGATTATCTATATTTTAATAAGCTAAATTAATTAAGCTGAAATGTTTATGTTTGAACCCGATAACCCGTGAGTTTTTAAAAATCAAAACCCGACCCGATAACCCGACCCGATAACACCCCTACATCTCACATTGAATTATTTATGAAATTAAAGTATGTTGATCAAGTAAAATGATTTAAAAGTACGCTATTGTACAGTAGGAATGTAGTGTAACACTCTAAAGTCTAAACTGTATTATTGAAAAGGGTTAATGTTATAGAATACCAAGCTACTTTTCATTTTAACCCGTTTTGAACAACCTACTTTTTTATTACCGATATTACCAAGCTACTTTCAAATTTTTGTTCAATATGAAACACTTCTCCATCATATTATCCACGTCGATTTTTTTTTAATTTCCACATCAGATTATTTTCAGACGTGGCACCGGTTCAATAAACCCGGTTTTCTATCCCTGCGATTCCTCCCACACATAAACCCTAATTTCCAAAATCATTGAAATCCAAAAATGTCTTCATCATCTTCCATTTTTTCAAACATTGGAAATAAGAAGGAATGTAAATGTCGTCTTCCCGTAATGATATTAACATCTTGGACCAAAGAACACCCAGCCAAAAGATTTGTTGTTTGCCCAAACAGATACGTAAGTTAATTTAATTTAGTCAAGACATTATATTGTTTACTAAGTGAATTATGTTTTTTTTGTCAGAAAACTGGGGTCAAGAAGTGTAACTTTTGGGATTGGTATGATGATGATGTAGAAAATGAGTGGTACAGGACCCACTTGTATGAAATGTACAGGCTTCTTAATCCATCTCAAAGGAGAGAACTAGAAACTGAGATAAGTAGCCAAGAAGAAGTTGTCCTCCTTCAACTTGAAATGCAGACTATGAGGGATGAGTTGAGCAAATGTCAAAAGAAAGCATTTTTCTGGAAGTCAGCTGTGATCCTGTTTGTTGTAGTTTGGTTTGTATCTTCCATGAATTAAGGTTGCATTGTCTTAGATTTGGTAGAACTGGTTGTAGTAGAACTTTGTGTGTTCAATGGTATCCTATTTTGTAACAGATCACCCTTGTGATGTTTCAATGGAATGATATGAAGGTTTATGTTAACAATATTGTCTGGTGCATTTTATATCATAGATTTTCAAGGACAGGATATAATAAGGAAATGGTCTGCACATTTGTAGACAACATAACATGGCATTTTACCCTACCAAGAAATTGAAAATAACATAACATATTAGAATAATAAAGCCTGGATATAATAAGGAAAAGGTATGCATATTTCATGAATAAAGGTGGTTGACTGCAAAGTTTTTTACAAAAAAGGGCACAAAACTGTGTCCACATGCCTTTGTCCACCTCTACATAAAGATCCTACAAATCCTTACAATAACTTAAACATCTTAAACATTCATTCATTACATTAAAAGCTGCTAATCAGATTCAGAAATATCAAATGCCTTCTCAGGGGTTGATCCAGTTCCAAATTGGTCAAACTTAAAAGGCTTGCTCATTTGTTGTTTTGCTATCCTTTCTGATCTTCCACGGTTATTCACATAAATCCTGACCCCATCCACATATGACTGATCCATCCACTTCTGCCTGTTTCTTTTCTTAGAAGGTGTTGCTGCAACATTGCTTCCCTCATCCACTGGTGCTTTCCCTTTGACATCTTCATTTGCTGCAACATCTTCATTTGCTGCAACATCTTCATTTGCTGCAACATCTTCATTTGCTGCAACATCTTCATTTGCTGCAACATCTTCATTTGCTGCAACATCTTCATTTGTTGGCTGTTGGGTTGGTTCAGCATGTATCACAGATTGTTGGGTTGGTTGAGTAGGGTTATCTTGAACAACAATATCTTCACCTTCTCTGTTACCCTCATTACCATCTTCAGTCCAATGCATTGGATGTGTCCAATCCATCTGAGCCTCCCACTCTTCTTCTTCTCTACACCTCCTTGCATATTCTTCTTCCTTCCTTGCTTCTTCTTCCATGAATTCTCTAAAAATTTCTTCATCCTGTGCCAATTGTTGTTCCTGTATACACTCTATTTAGAATATTTGACAACTGAATAAAGCTTTATTAGGATTGATATGTACCTGTTTATCTGTTAAGTGTCCACCACATGTATTTATGTAACCAGTCCCACCTCCTCTTCCACCCCTCCCACTAGATCTTCCACCCCTCCCACCAGATCTTCCACCCCTACCTGTTCTGCCACCTCTACCTGTTCCATCACTTCTCTCATTGTTCCCGGCAGCTGTTCCACTACTACCACCTCCTCTGACACCCCTACCACCTCTGCTTCCTAAACCACCTCTAGATGCAGTTTGACCAACAACAGGTTGGCTCTTTCTCCCAGGTTTTTTCCTTTCTACTTGTGGTTTAGGTTGTTTTTCATTTTTACAAGTTGCCTTATTGTGACCCTTTTCCCAGCAATTTTGACAAGTCATTTGCCTACCTCCCCTACTGATTTGGGTGCTATGGGTGGTATTGGTAGTTTCTGTTGGGCATTTGATTCTTTGCTTTTTTGGTCTCCCTGGCAACCTTCTACAAATTGGTGGTAATGGTGGTTCATTATTTGTTCTTTTCCAGTACTTAGATCCAATCACTGGGTTTATAGAAAACTGATATGCACTAAACCAGGCCTCTTGACTATACCAGTTACTTACACCTTGATCTATGTCTATGTTCAGATGCATATAGGCAGCTACAGCATGAACACAAGGGACACCACTTAATTCCCACATTCTACAAGAACATACCTTATTCTGCAGGTTAACTCCAAAACTATCATCATCCTTTCTTACCTCCAGCACTTGGAATCCACTAGGAACCACATCCCAATACCTGATTCATATAAATTTTACAGGTTAAATATGACACCTATTATTAACAAAGTCACAAAAAAGTATGAGAATGTTGCATACCTTTGTTTATCCTTCAGTAACTCAAGCCTTTTCCTAATGCTTGGTGTGATACTGTCTTCCAAACTAGATGCTAACTTGTTCATTTCAAACAGCCTATGCATTATGTATAATCTAATCTCTTCCAACATTGTAATGATAGGTTTACCCCTTGGAACCAATATAGCTTTGTTAAAACTTTCACTTATGCCATTCTCAAAAGCTGCACACCTCCTATCCATTTCAAAAAAAGCTCTGGACCAAGTATTTGGATTTCTTTCAACCAGATAGTTATAAGCAAGAGGGTTTATCACTTTTATTGTCTCCATGTGTGCTTCAAACTGTGGCACAAGTGTACTTGTAGCTGCATACCAAAATAGACTTTGTAGTTGTACTCCACTAAACTTCTTCTTGAAATTGGCAAATATATGCCTTGTGCATTTTCTATGCTCAGCTTGTGGTAAGAACTCATGTACAGCATCAAGCAATCCCTGATTAATAGCAATGTAATGATTAGAAACAAAAACAAAGAACTACAAAAGAAAGATCAGCATGTGCAATTCATTACCTTATGAGAATCAGATATGATGGTAATGCCTGTGCCATCATTCAATGAAAGATCATCTTGTAGAAGAGACAAAAACCACATCCAGTTCTCTGAATTTTCAACTCTTACTACAGCCCATGCAATGGGATACATTTGGTTGTTCGCGTCTCTTCCCATGGCTGTTAGTAACTCACCCTTACATGTATGCTTCAAAAAGCAACCATCTAACCCTATGACCTTCCTACAACCTGCCAACCATCCATCTTTTACACCCTTAAAGCAAAAGTAGATTCTTTTGAAGGTAGGACTTGCATTATCCTGAACCACATCCAACCTACATGTAGACCCAGGGTTTGAGTCTAAAATAGCTTGCCTGTAGTCATAAAGTCTACTATAATGCTCAATTAGACCACCTTCATGATCAAATAAAGCCCTCTGCTTTGCTCTCCTACACTGTCCTAAGCTGACATCAATCATAAACTTTTGTCTTATATCTGCTTTCATTTTATTATAAGAAATAAATGGATCAGCTATGATAGCATTTGCATATTGTAGTGCAATCCATTTATAAGTTACAAGTGATCCCAAGTTGTAATTCCTACAACACCTATGATCTGAAATGAGTGACTTTATTTGAAAAGAATGCTCTGAACTCATCCATGATGCATACAACCTAAATGGACAAGAAGTGTTCTTTGCCTTTGAAATTTTCTTTTTTGTCCATTTTGGGGATTGACATCCAGAAGCTTGTTGACTAGTACCCTCACCAGAAGGATTTTGTGCATTCACGCTACTACGCAAAATCATGTTCTTAACCTGTACACCCTTGTTACTCTTCTTAACCTTCTTAACCTTCTTAACCTTACTTCTATTTACTTGATTGCTACTACCCTCCCCACTATCTATCACTGTCATTTTCCTATTCTTGTTACCCTTCATTCCTGCACATCTACCTTCATCAGGATTTTTCCCACAAAAAACCAAAACACTCCTCCAATCATTCTTCATATACCACATCTGATAACCATGGGCCACACCATAATTGGTAAGAGCTAATTTTAACTGGTGTGGACTCTCATATTTCATTCCTAAAACTGGTTCCATCTTATCCCAAAGTATTGTAGGGTCAAATGTAGGTAATTCACCCCCTTTTTAATCTTAAATACAACATCTATTTCATCATTTTGTGGGTCTTCCTCTGGTATATCATCAACTTGTTACCTAGAAGTTGAACCTCTAAATACAGCCCTAGTGGTACAAAGCTTATTTAGAAAGCCATCATGTGTACTAAAGTCCTTAATGACTACATTATCATCAGCCTCAGTTTGAAAGTCAACATTTTCTATATCTTCATAATCATCACTATCATAATAATCACTATCATTTTCTATATTTTCTACATTAGCTTCTGAGTTAATGAAAGACATCACATCATAATCAAATTGTTCTGCATACAAATCCACCATATTACCATTTTCATACCCAGCTTTTAACATGGCCTGAACATCATTATCTGAGTTACACTCTTTTATTCCTAAGGGCAAAGGTGTACCAGTTTTACAATAATACAACCTTTTTAACGTTGTTGTAGCTGGGACTAACTTTTTAACAATTTCACAAAGAATGTCCAATGACATACCATCGAAATTGATGTCATTGATTTCCCTTCTACTACCTTCTGCGTAAGTCAACGGGCTGGTAATGAAAAGACCATCGTAATGCAAGTAAATGGTGAACACTTCCTTGTTTGATTCCTTCGATTTCTTTGATTTCTTCGTTTTTGGTGGACCTGAAAGATATACATTAAAACCAATATTAGGGTTCATACAACAAGTCAAGGGTTAAAATGGGTTAAATTGGGTCAAAATCTGTTTTGTGCTATTGAGTCAACTTAGATTAGATAAAAGGAGTAATAAAAGTTAATTTTTTTGAGTTTTTAAGTGATGAATTTAAGAATCCTAGTTTGAAAATCTTGTGGCTTGAATCTGTGAACCCACAGGTTGTGAATTCAGCTTATTAGAGTTAGCCCTTTAATCTTGCAATTTTTGTGATGTTTTTGTGATGGTTTGAGTTTTAAAAGAAGTTAGAAACCAAGTCTTTAAGTTCTGCAATTGTGTTTGTGTTTTGATACAAACCTGTCAAATTTCACTAAAAGAAAAAAAGAAGAAACTGCTTGTTGATATGATCACTGTGGCTTATTCTTGATTTCAAACTGCTTTTTAATTATTGTTATTGTTCTTTGAGTTCAAATCTTCATCTTTTTTAAGGTTAAAAGTTCATAAGGTTCCATTTGTTTGCTTATTTGTAAGCTCAAAATTTGTGTTTTTCAAAACCCATGCCCTGCACCAGGGCACTTTAGCACTTTTCATTTGTCTTCTTTATTGCTTATCTTTGTTTCAAACCAAAATGTCTTTACTAAATCTAAAAGCCCATAAGCCAATATTTCAAATGGTGTAAGTTTCAGGTCCATAAGGATCCATCTTTGAGCTTATTTTTAAGCTCAAAAGTGTCCTCTTTGCTGTTTGTCTGCCAGTTTTTGACTTAAGTGCTAATTGGCTTATTTGTGCTTTTCTGCTTAATATCCTAGCTTATTTAGGATTAATATTGCTTATTAGTTTAGTATAAGTCAATTTTAGCTTATTTCCTTAGGTTTAGAACTTATTTTTAGCTTATTTGCATAATAGCTTAAAAATCTTAAGTTTTTAAGCCTTTTAGTACTTCTGTCGTTTATAGCTTTTTCCAGCTTAATGTCCTTGCTTATTTTTGTTTGTTTTTGCTTATTAGGTTTAGTATTAAGCTTGTCTTAGCTTATTTGCCCTTGTGCTTTGCTTTTTAGTGCTTAAATTGCCCAAACATTTAGCATTCTAAGCCTTTAAGTGTAAAAAGATTTTCTGTCTAATTTAGCTTATATCTGTGCTTATTTTAGGTTTATAAAAATAGTTGTTTTGCAAAAGTTGCTTATTTTTAAGTGTTTTCAAAAGTTGTAAAAACGGCAAAAATAAAAACACTTGGGATAGTAGGAAACCCCGGGTGAGCAGGGCTCGAACCCGGGACCTCTACCACCCTCACCAAGTGTTTTTATCCCACACCCTTAACCATTTTGCTACATTAGCTCATCCGTTAGGATCTTCCCTTAGTTATTTTTTATACACATTTTAGTCTTTTAGTATAATAAGCTATTTTAGCTTATTTCGCAGCCTATTTGATAAGCTGTTTTCATGAGCTTATTTTTCTTAGATTCTACACTATTCAAGTTACTTTTCATGATTTTTCAGAATTTTTATAAAACGTTTAGTATTTTTTATATTTAATTTTCTTTAAAATCATTTTTAATTCATAAAAAATTATAAAAAAGTCAAAAAATATAATTCTTTTTTAGAAAATTTTCTTTTAACATTTAGAACCTAGGAAAAATAGGTTAGCTTTCGTAGGGTTAAAATTGCAAAATTTTATTTTTTAAAGAACAAGATTGAATCCCGTTCACGTTTTAGTGTTTTTTAGCCCTAAACTCTTTCGTTTTTGGTCTAGTTTTCTTTGCCTTAGCTTTTTAGTCAATTAAATCTTATAAAAACCAAAAAGATCGTTGTAGGACTTAATTTTAATAATTTAGGGTTTTTAAGTCCCGTTTAGGATTCCCGATTTGCAAATTTAGTTAAAGTTTGTCTTCCATTAAGTGTTTTTGAGTTTTTGCCTTAATTTTCTCGTAGTTTTAGAAAACCAATATCAATCTTATCCCATTCAAACCTTGATTCTCAAAACGACTCTCAACTTTCAATTGTATTCCTCGTTGGGGATAACGACCTGGGAATCATACTCCCGGATTACTATAATTGTGATTTTTTGATTCCTACCCTCTTATCTTTATATATTATATATTATAAGTATATCATATATTTATATTTATATATTATATATTATAAAAAGGTGTAGATCAGAAGTGTATCATCTTTTATGTTTAATGTTGCATTGAAAATCCTTTTATCTAGTCTTTCAGTTTTAGGCATATTAGCTTATTTGCTTATTTCTCTGCTTATTTGTTCAGCAGTTGGTGTAGTTTTTAGTTTTCCTTTATTCCTCATAGCCTAATGGACTTTCCCTGAATTTTTCATATTTTCCCCATTTTATTTAGTATTTTTAATGAATTTTTCTTTTTAAAACTGTTTTTAATTCATAAAAAATTAAATAAAAATCAAAAAAATATAATTCTTTTTTTTTTAATTTTATTTATCATTTAGGACTTAAGAAAATTAGATTTGCTTTCGTAGGGTTAAAATTTTAGATTTTGAATTTTTAAAGAACGGGATTGAATCCCGTTAACGTTTTTTGTGTTTTTAAGCTTAAATTGCTTTCGTTTTTGGTCTAGTAATAAATAAGTGTGTTGTTGTGATGAGGCTGGCCTCTACCTTTCTCGTGTTTTGTGTTTTGTGGTTTATTGTCCAGGATTTCCTGGATTGTGATGACTCTCGTGCTCGCGGTTTTGTCCTTCATTCACTCGAGTTTTACATCCTCAGCTTCATTTTGGGAATCCCAATAACCTATTCTTATCGACTAATGTTTTTCTTTTGGCATACCTAATAAACGGCCTTAGATTTACGTAGGTACCCTTTAAAACATTGAGGACAATGTTTGATTCTAGTATGGGGGGATCTTCGATTTGATTGTGCCTGCAGCCGTTGTTTTTGCGTAATCCCGTTTTTACCACCAAAATACCAAAAAAATGAAAAAATTTAAAATTTTTAAAACGAATTAAGTGTTTTGTCACAATTTTAACTTTTCTGCTGGGTAGAATAAGAATAAATTTTGACTCGATCGAGCGTGTTGAGCTCTAGCTTGTTCTTTAACTTTTAGACTAAGCATTCGCGAATCTTCGCGAAGAACGAAAAATGATAGAGTTAAGTATGAGTCGGATGCTAAACAAGGATTATTTGGAAATCTTACAAGCTCATAAGTGTAATTTGTGGCTTTTTCTCCCATAAGCTCCTAACCGGACTAATAATACGTGCTACTTTTGAAAATTAAACTTAAATCAACAATTTTTGAATTTGAAATGTAGTCGATATCAATAATTTTAGTCTTAGTTCAAATTTATACTTAAATTTTCCAAAAAGAAGTCTTTTCTATATATCGCAAAATAAAGTGAAAAATGAAAAAAGAATGATGAATAATAATTATAAACTGTGGGCTGATAAAAGTTTGCTGCATCTTGCCGGCTCACAACCGATGTTGCAGCCTTCTAAAAGAAAGCCCATAGTAAGAATAATAATTCGAGACCGATAAAAGTTTGCTGCATCTTGCCGGCTCACAACCGATGTTGCAGCCTTCTAAAAGGTCGAGGGTTACGGTTGCATCATGGTTATGTTAATGTTAATAAATATGATTAAATAAATATAGGGAAAATCTCTTTTTCTTAAATTTAAATATGCTTTTGAACTTAGACTATTTCATGATTACATTAAATAAGATATGTATGAACGGGAAACCTAAGAGTTTTTGAAACCGAAGGTCCGTGAGTCTCGATACTAGTCTCTGTGGGGTGTCAAAAGCCTGGTCACTTAGCCGCGAGGTTGGGATGTGCCGAGACGAAAGTCGCTACATGGGATGATCTCGCCTTCAAACTCATTATTCTCGGGTGGAACGTGAAGCATAGAATTTTGCAAAACGTTGATCCATGGTTGAAATTCGAAATGGCACACTCACCTAATATATATAATAATTGTCGGGAGTGAAAAGTTCACAAGTTACAAATATGAGTAGTGTTAGCATCTTAACTCATATTTAGCGGTGATTTCGTTTTGTGCTTGGTTTGGAATAAGTGAAAAGTCAGGAACGATGAATTTATCCTTTTTGGGGCATTTTAGGATTGAAATGTTTCTTGTTCTATGATCCCTAAAGTTATAAAATAACGAAAGTCAAATAAGTTAGTTAGTTGCTTAAAAAGAAAAGTACAAAAAAATGAGAAAAAGGAAAAATACAAAAATATTAGTGGTAGTTAGTGTAAATATGTAAAAAATGGTAAAAACAGGGCTTTTCAAAGCTTTTGATTCTTTCATTCCCCTTGACGAACACTTAGCTACTTTTCGAGGTTATTAGTCGAGGGGGATCGAGATTCTTGGTTTTCTTAAGTGTTTACTTATAGCATTGCGTGAGGACACGACAATATCTTAGTATGGGGGATTTTGGTATGTGTTTAATTACACATACCTTTGACCATTAAAAACGGACTTAAACGACCAAAAACGTACCAAAAATACATTGTATTTGTATGTTTTGCATTTGTATTGTGCAGGTAAAGGATATCTAAGAAAAGGACAAAAAACAAAGCCAAAAACGACAAAACCGAGCATAAGAACAGAAAGAGCGTGAAGAGAAGTCAAAATCAGAGCCAAAAGTCAACCCCGACAAAAGTCAAAGTCAAAGACATAGCCGAAATCGAAAAAAAAGTTAATGGGCCAACTCGTACCCATTTAATGGGCCGGGACAGCCCATTAAGCTTTTATATAAAAGTCTTATAAGCCTTAAACATTTAAAAACCCAAAACCCTTTATAACCGGCCCAAATTGCAAAGCCCATAACCCATTTTACCCACTTAACGACTAAACCCATTAACCCCTTATAACCTTTACTTCGTTAGTCCCTTAAGGACTAACGGTGCAAATACCAACCCAACCTCAAGGACCAACGATGAACTAAACAAGGACGATGGATGTAATCATACTATACACTTTCAGGGACCATTTTTGCCATTTACCCAAACCTTCACCCCTGTTATTCACACACACACCCACATAATTTATACAAAACCCGCCAAAAACCCCACGTCACTGTTCATCATCTCCTTTACCTCTCTACCCCACACCCACGTGATTTACCTAGTCACCCCACACCACAAAACCCCATAGCCATGTTGGCAATCCCAAATGCTCCTATTTGTCAAGAACAAAAGACAAGAAAATGAACGGCTTGGATTGAAAGGATTGGGGACCAAGAAATATTGAAGGGCTTTGATGAACTTTGGTTTCCTCTCACAACAAAAGCACAACAAGCACTCCTAAAAGACCTTCATCAGCTTATATAAAGAAAGAAGACAGAAGAAAAAAAAGTCAACTAGGAACTAGGAGTAGAATAGCTTTAGCTTTAATTTTATTTTTCAATGTCTTAAATTATGCTTTTTAAATTCTGTCATTTGCTTTTAATCATGTAAAACTTTCTTGTTAATGAAATTTATGTTTTATAAAAATCCTGTCTTTTATGCTTTTAAAAAAACTGCTTATTGTGATTTGCTTATTTTAAGTGCTTATAACTGCATTTCTATTGCTTAATTTTGCTTAACAATGCTAATTGGTCATCTATTTTTACTTACCTTAGGTTAAATCAGTTTAATTCAGTAAAAAAATAGGTTTAGAATTGCTAAGGGAGTGTTTGGATTAAGGTTGAAAATGGGTCAAATAAGTGTATAATTTGTCTTGGGTCCTCTAGCCAATTTTCACAAGCTCAAGTTTAGTCTAAAAGTTAGTTTTAAACAGTTTTCATTAAGCTTGGTCAAGTTTTTAAGTTTGAGTTATCATATAATCAATAATGCAGGTTATTGGCTTTCTCAAAAAGCTCTTTTGACAAATTCACTAAAGTCTCACTTGAGTTGTGTCAAAGTAAGTTCAAGATGCATCAATTTAAATCTGTTTTTGCTATTAGTACTTAGGAAAATCTTTTTGAGTCCTTTGATCAAAAACAGGAAAGGATAGATAGCTTATGGTTTGCTCTTAGATGACAAATTGTGCAGATCCTTTGAGGCTAAATTCTAGCTTAAATTAGGATATATTTTGTTGAATTCAGCTTATTTGCTTATAATGTCAAGCTCTTTCTAGTTTTCAAGTTTTCCATAAGTGTTTTGAGCCCAAAAATCCTAGGCTGCAAATTGTCTTTCCATCTTAAAAAGTGTTAATCTGCCATAAACTGTCCTTTTTCATGTTCTTCTATTTAGCTTATTCTTAATCCAAACTGCTTAATTTTTACATTTTCTTAATCTATGAAGTAGTGTCTTTAACTGTTTTTAGCTTTTATGTTTTAGCTTATTGCTTAATTTGCTTAAAAAGTAGTCTAAAAAATGCCCTTTAGGTTGTTTTCATATGCAGTTTAGCCTTTTTAGCTTATTTGATTTTTAGGGCTTCCTGGCTTATCTTTTCTGCTTATTTTTTGTTAGCATTGCTTATTAGGTCTAGTATACTACCTGCTTTAGCTTATTTCCCATTTTCTCTAGCTTATTTGTCTTTAAATTTTCAAACAGTGAGCCCTTTTTGGTTACTAAGTTAAAATAAGCCATACTGCCTGCTTTTTCTTGCTTGTTTCCAGGCTTATTCTTAAGAGTTGTACAAAGTGTTTTTTTTAAGTGGTTATTTTTACTTGCTTTTTAAGTTTTTAAAAGAAAAATAAAAAAATGTTTTAAAAAAAAAAGGCCATGGGGGTCGAATCCATGACCTCTCCTTTATACCAACGTCCCACACACAACTCTCTACACCAACTGCCCTAGGGTCTTTTTCATTTATACATTTGCATTGTTTAATATTTAACCTTTATTTAGTAGTTTAGATTATCAGCTTATTTTGGCTTATTTACCTGCTTATTTAAACTGCTTTTTCATATCTTTTATTTTTCTTAGACTTTAAATAGTTCAATGCATTTTTCCTTAATTTTTCAGATTTTCCCATTTAATTTAGTATTTTTAATTAATTTTTCTTATTAAAACAGTTTTTAATTCATAATAAATTAAATAAAAGTCA
>BQNB010039802.1:7236-45490 GCA_026074375.1 Tanacetum coccineum | reverse complement strand
CCGGGTACAGTACCAAGAACAATACACTACAAAGTCCTTGATGTGGGTAGTTATAAAAATGATATTACAATAGGAGCTGCTATGATACTTGCCAATGTCTCAGTTTTTACTCATAAACCATCAAAGCATTACCTTAACATTACAAAAAGAAATGTGGTTGAGGTTTTTCGTAAGGATACAGTTTCATTAGCTTAACATTATTGTTATTCAATTCTGTAATGTAATTTTCAATTTTGTAATGTAATTTTCAATTCTATAATGTAATTTTCAATTCCGTAATGTAATTTTCAAATTTGAAATCAAACAACTAATATTCCAACGGATACTATTCGAACTATATGTTTTAAAACGTATATGTGTTGTATTTTTAAATTCCGTCAAGTTAATGTTTTTTATTTCCGTAATTTTTTTCTGTCTTTTCTTCCGTGTATTTTTATTTCCGTATTTTAATTTGTAAAATGTTCAATTATTAATGTAATGTTTTTTTTAAAAAAATTTTGTTCGGTGTCCTCTGCGGTCACCACTACATGTGTTTGGTCACTGTGTGGTCTAAAAGAGAGAAAGCTGAGTTGGCGCTGACGTGGCGGTGTCCTTTGCGGTCACCACTACATGTGTTTGGTCACTGTGTGGTCTAAAAGAGAGAAAGCTGAGTTGGCGCTGACGTGGCGGTGTCCTTTGCGGTCACCACTACATTCAGTCTTACAAATTAAAGCAATTTTAATGGGAGTTATGACGGTGCATGATGGAGGAGCATCTTGGCTATGCCAAGTGTGATTCAGGTTATAATATAGATGATATCACATACTACCTACATTGCCTAAACCTCTATAAAAGTTCCTTAACAAGAAAGATAAAATTTCATCAAGTTTCTTAGATCCCTTGTTTGATTAAAGAAGGCGAATCGGGTGCTAGAGTTTGGTTGTTAAATCGTTGGCCTTGAACCACCCCTGTCGTTAGGTATATCTTATATTCTTAGTTTACTACTTATTTTCGTTTAAACATGTACGTGATCATTGAACAAGAAAGGTGTTGCTGACAGATTGTGTTATCACTACAACAAAAGGGGGAATTTTACACGCACATAGAGGCATGTTTACACGGTTATAGCCGTGGTTAAATTCAACGTACACGCTTTACTTTGCGTGGCAAATATGGGCGTCAGAAAATTTCTGGACATCAACTAGCGTGGATAAACTAACTTGATTGTCACACTTATGAGCGTGGAGAATTTGAGTGAAAAAGTTTCCAAATTTGTCACAATCAAAAGCGTGAAGAATTTGATTAAAAGTCCACACTTTTTAGAGTGACAAAGTTTCAAAACTAGAAATTTTAAAACCCATACTCTATTTTGATAATTTTATAATTATAACCTTGTATTTTGATACTTTTACAATTATAACCCTGTATTATAAAGAAAAGCACAAATTTTGCAGCATAATAATTTTTAACCCTGTATTTTAACAATTTCATATTTCATACAACATTATTTGTTAAACTAATTCACATCAATTTTGGATCCATATTAAACATCAGATACTCAAAAGTATTTCTACAAAATATGATTGAAAGCTAGCTTCTTCGATCTTCCGTCTTCAACTACTGAAATCCATTAGAAGCTTTGATCTTTTGTCTTCAACGATCTCCTAAATAATGAGAAAGAAAACCAAAAATTATAAAGAGGAGTGAGCACACGAAGTATGTGTTTATGGAGAATACCTACAGTTCAAAGTATATCAAAACTAGAAAGATTGCCACACAGAGGGGTTAAGATGCGCGCAATCTGTTAGTACTTCCCAATATTAAATCAAATATGAATCACCAAAAGTATATATCCGATTATCGGCGAACCTGAATATCTAAAGTTATCTCAACTGCCAGATGCAGTAAACTTAAAAGCTCAGCTAAAACGGGTCAGACATGTCAAAAGTGTTCTCATACTTGGTGCTTACAAGCTCCTAACTTGGGTTATATAGAGAAAAAGGACTTATTTTAATAGTACGGTATACACATACTTGGGGGGCTGACCCGTTATGACTGGCTTGATGGTCACAACCCACCCATACGTTAGTCAAAAACGTAAAATGGCATCAGGTAGAATATAGTCTATGAAAATGGAAATGACTCTTTTCAACGTGACACAAGGTCAAGCTATATTCTGGCAACTACACTTAGATGACGTATATTTGGGCCATAAGTTATTCAAAAACCAGAGTTAGTTCTGCACTTCTCTTACCAGTTATGTGCCAAAGTGAGTCCAATCCTGAGCGTTTGGATGGCACATGTGGCCCCAACAAAACAGGTATATTAACCATCATACTCGTGTAGACACGAGGGTATATTAACCAACATATAGCCTTAACAAAATAGGTAGATAACTTCCTAAACCTATAGCAAACCGTATTACAGTCTATTTCATTCGAGTTACAGTTAGGTGGATTAATGCGCATAGAATTTTAAAACCACGTCAAACTTTTTAGCAGAAGATCTAACCTGCGACCTAATAACAGCATCAGCAATAGCACATCATGGCTATGAAGACCTCACAAG
This sequence comes from Tanacetum coccineum, assembly GCA_026074375.1. Lineage (NCBI taxonomy): Eukaryota > Viridiplantae > Streptophyta > Magnoliopsida > Asterales > Asteraceae > Tanacetum > Tanacetum coccineum. The sequence goes on along the minus strand of BQNB010039802.1, from coordinate 42,943 downwards.
GCTTCCACAACTGCATTTCATAGACATAAGCAACACATAAGCATTTCATAGACATAAGCATGAACTATTAACTATCTAACGATATAGACATAAGCATTTCATAGACATAAGCATAAACCATTACGCGTAGGAGCTGAAATTTGGCCAATTATACTAGATGCTATATTGCGATGTAACAACTAGTAATCAGAGTACATTGAAAAGAGCAAAAGAATAATTGAACAAATAGTTTTACAACTTTTAGCATTGATGGTATACTATATAACGATATAGTACACTACAATCCATCAAAATAACTTCATAAAACTGAACAAAATATTTATATTGATAAAAAAGAGAGAAGAAAAACCTCATCAAATAGACCTTCAACAGCAATGTCGTCGACATCTGACCTCTCCATCCATTGCTTGATTAAATCAACCGCCGTTATTTAAGTTTAACACAAGTGATTGAGTAAAACATTAAATATGCACACAAATAGAGCCAAGGGATAACCCTATACCCTAAAAAGTTTGTTATTCAAGACAATACAAGATGATCCAGGCACATCCATCATCCCCGAATTGAATCCAGTAACTGATCAAGTAGCTGAAGCAATCAGCTTAGCTCACCTTTGGATTGAATGTGCTCCTGCAAGAAGTTCACCATTTTATAATATTAATAACAGAAGGTTTATGAAAGTTTTCTAACCTTCATGATATCTTCTTCACTATTGCAATTGCCGATAATATAACTGAAAGTATGAGAATCCGGTTTGACATTTGAAGCACCCATTTGCTTAAGAACTATCAGTCCATTTTGGAAGTTTTTCTGCAAAAAGAGAATAACGAGAGAGTAAGTCAATTGTGCACAATCAGGCAAAAAAGAACAGTGTGAATGCCATTATGAATACCAGTGTGAATTACCATTTAACTATTGATCCGAAAAAAGATTACCATTCTAGTAATATAGTTGTTTGTATCATGATTAATACGTAACAATTGACATAATTAAAAAAGAAATGGGCAAAAAGAAACATCTTGACCCATTACCAGCCCATATATTTTGCCTCTTCTAATTACAAGTATAAGATGGGTGAAGAATTGACCTATCTGAAGTATCCACCCATTATAGCATTATGCAATGAACCTGTCATCCACGAGAGTTACAGCAGAAGTAGCAACCTCCAAATCACTTTGCAAATCTTTGAATTTCACAACAACGTCTTTGACCTTCAAACCAAGTAATAGAAGTTATTTACGATCAAACATGATATGTTTACAACATATTTCTAGCTTTTAAAAACTCTATCAACACTGTGATAAACAATCATTTAACTAATTCAGGCCTACATGGAATCATTTAACCATGACATGACCATGGCATTACAAGTGTTGACACACTCCATTAAGGCCCATGCCACCAAAGAGCAACTTATGTAACACTTTGATGCTTTTAAAATCCGAGGTTTGTCGCAATCCAACTCTTCAAAAACCTAATCATAAAGCTATACTCTAAGAATTAACTTAAGACACGCCATATTGGCAGTTAATAACTAAAGGAACTCATATATTCTATCCCAAACAAATGCTTAAGTTCAACTAGTGAGATCCAAAAACAGTTAGTTAAATCCATACTATGAACATATTCCAACTTCATTGAAAAACACAAATGTTACTAATAACCAATGAGTTAATCCCTCACGACCCGAACTTCCCCATATTTTCCGCCATCTTACACAGTCTCTCACAATGTACACACACGTCTTTAAAAAAACGTAACCAAAACAACAAACACAAACATCTACTCTATACGCTTTAGCTTATACAAAACCTCGTTAATCGCCAAAGCTTAATTAAAATGCACGACTTCATAAATCATCAATTCGGATTGGTATAGCCTAAGTTACGATTAAAGGTTCAAATTGAATAACAATTTACACATACATCATAAATCAATCACATGAGTAAAATTACATAAAAAACAGAACTAATTAGGTCAGATCGGACTCACAGTGATGAATGAACGAACATAAAGCAGTGAACAGTGACTAACAACGCCGCCTCAATCGGAAAAGATGATCGAAACACGCCACCAGAAATTATGAACAGAGCATGTCACCGGAGACGATGATCGGAACACGTCGCCGGAGGCGGAGATAGGAACATGTTACCAGATACGATTATCGGAGCACGTCACCGGAGAAGATGATCGGAGACATGTGAGAAGATGAAATGATCGGAGACATTTGGGGAAAATGCAATTTAAAACATTTTGAGGAGATATATAAGTCCAGTGAAATTTAATTAGTTTAATATTTTGTTTTTTTATGCGTGAAAGTTGTCCACGCTTTTTGCCGTAGTTTATGATAACATCAACGGTATTTTTGTTTTTCTTTTAGATTTCTACACGCTGAAAAATGTTAACAAATACTATTACTTTTCTACACGCTTATAAGGGTGGCGTAATTATTGCTTTGACACACATGTTAATGTGCTTATTTTAACCACACTGTTTGCCGTGTAGAATAACTCCACGCTTTTAAATCCGTCGAGAAATAACCGTCAACATTTTAACTATTTCTTGTAGTGTATGTGCCTGTTAATTAACTGAAACATACACAATGCTAAATTTCATGAGTTTTATTGGTTAATGGTTAATTCGTTAACGTGTAATATATCAGTTAGTAAATGTGTTTTTGCCAAAAAAAAAAAAAGTAAAAAAGTGAGATTTTGTTTAAAACTTAAGTTCATTGAACATGACACACTGATTGTTTGAAAATAGTTATTTTTGGCATGTAATATTATTATTTATTCAAACGCCGATGGCAACAATGACTAATAAAAACTTAATGTTAAGTTTAATGAGAGTTGTAGTTGTTAATTCATTAACGTTTGCAGATTAGTTCGATCGATTAGTGCTGATCGATGATAATTGACGTGTTTTGTGTTATCTAAAAATTCATGTAATTTTTTTTAAATTCTGAAATTTTTTCAAAACTTTATACTGGTTGAAAAGGACACATTGATTGTTCTCATTTCTAAAACACATGTTTTTATGCATCATATGTAAACCACATGTGGATTAAAGGTCTCTGGTTATGATTGATGATAATCTGGGATGTTAATACATTTTAAGAATCATATAGGCCCGTGGATTCTATTTTTTTTTAACGCAAAGTTAGTAGTTAGTGATTTTAGCCCACAGTGACATTCAATTGGGCAGTATGCAAGCCTTGAACCTTCGCATTAGGGGATAAACTCCACTTCTATTTATTTCCGCCCCTGAAGGTCCATGGTGAGACTCGAACCTGAGATCTCTTCAAGAATATCTCCTCAAGGTTACCTTTGGTGGCCAACTGAACTAGCCCGTGGATTCTATTGGATATGTGAAATAACTAAACGGGATAATGTTAGCTGATTTTTCTATAATATAACAAGATGATTTAATTTACTTGTTCCATATGTATAACCTTTTATCTTAACCTGCTAAATTCGTAAATAGTAGGAGATCGTGAATCTTGTCGTGATCAGAAGGAAACTCATAAAAACCATTTATATGTTGCATATCAGATGACATATTTGCGGCATATGTAGTACATTCATGTGTGAGCATACAGATAAACAGTTTCAGTCAACGAACTTGTTTTATTCCATCATATGGGCCTGTTTGAAAGGGTGTTTTTTGAAGCTTTTATGAAGCTATAGGCTTTTTACTTCTAAAATAAAGCTCCACCTATATAAAAAAAGTGTTGTTTGGTGACACTAGCTACAAGCTTTTATATTTAACAAAAAGCTTCAAAACGAAACGTTCTTCAATGTAGTGTCCTAATTTTTCTAGACACTACTACAGAAAATTGAATAGAGCCCCCATGTAAGCCCGGTTTAATTAAGAAACGGGCTTTATATATGTATCCCGCCTCTTTGAAAACTATAGATCCCTGTTTTGTAAGAAAAAACCCGGCTCCATGTAATAAAGCCCGGTTATCAATTACCAACCGGGAACTAATATTTTATACATTATTTGGGCGGTGGTTTTTTCATCTCTTTTAACTTATTCAAATTATTTTCAACCACACACTCTCTTGACCTACCACTCCTGCACCACTTTTCTACCGCCGCTCCCCCTCATCTCACAATAGTTGCAAGTCTGCCACCGTATCACCACTGGTGTCATCTCACAATGGTGAGAGCTGTTAACACCTTAATTACTTATCTACCCTCTAGTCATTTATAAAAACAACCATGTATGTTATTCCGTGTTCATATTTCAATTTGCATCTATTTTTCCATAATGACTTAAATGTCGTCTAATAAAAAAAGGTATGCAATTGCTAAAATAATTAACTTAATTTCTATGATGTCCACAATTTTTCATAATACCAATAAAGTTGTCTATTCAAAAGTTATAAAGTGATACGTTTAGTACCAAAATAAAATAAGTAGTCATGTTGTTAATTACTAAGATAATCTTTATTTTCAAATAAATGAATAAAATTATCGTGCGTTCATAACGTTTGTTATGCGCTTCTGAATGTCGCTTACAACTTTGTGCGTGTCTTTTTGTTACTCTTAAATAAACGAATTCAAAATGAAATTGTTAAAATGCACGTCGTCAAGAACTATTACAAGCATGTTTTCTTAAAGCACGATAATTATGATTAATATAATGAGTTTATGATTTTATGTATTACATATGTTTACAATTACAGATAAAATTTATGTCATTTTACATCCTTTAATTATAGTTAACAGCTAATTTATCAAACACTTTTATTGAACAAAATATACAGCTTGTAGCTCATGTTAACAATTTGCAGTTTACAGCTTACAGTTAGTTTTGCCAAACATACCCGACTTCATTGTGACAGGAATGTGTGTTTGTGTCTAATCATAAGGTTTTTACCAACCATGAAATTTAAAAGAACAAACTTAACTTTTAATCTAAGGTAGTATTGTCATGTGTTCTTTTACATACGACAACATTTATTGCATCTGCTCTAAGCCGAGACCCTGTGACGTATGCCCTCCTTTAGTAATCAGTTATGTAAATTTACGTACGACAAACCGTCTTACGTCACGAAAAATCTAATCTGACTTGTATTAGAATCCTACTGTTTGTTGTGTGAACTGAGTTTATCAAAATCATACATGTATTCTATGATTTAAGAGAATCTAATATAAATTTTATCTGAATCATACCATTCGTTATGGGCATTTGGTGGTAATCACTGTGGCTACTTTCTTGAATCTATGCTAAGAAATCTATCATCAATTACAAATGGTCCTAAGTGGATTTCTCTAGAGAATAGTACTAATTAACTTGAGGGAAGCTTTTAATCCTGATAATGTCACCAACTGAAAATTTGCTCATTGTGTCATAGGGTGCATGTGTGTAACCATCATACATCTTGAATTTTTATTACGGAAACATGATCCATGAAAACATTATACTAACAACTCTTGATTCCATTCCTTTATACCATAAAGATTATTTATTAAAGCTAAATTATGTTGCCACTTCTCATCTCTTGCTTAATCCTTTTAAAGCACGGTCTGAGATGGCACTGGATTTTGGACCCAAGATAGAGAAGTTTAATCCTTTACTAACACCTCGTGTGAGGTTGCATGAGGCTGCATTGGATGCAGGTAGCCGTCCACTTGCTAAACTAACAGAACTTGTTGCCAGTCCACATAACTACATTGCTGTAATTGAGTTGCCAAGAGTGGAATTTGGCGATTATAAGCCTTATATTTTGTGCAAAAAGTTCAAGTGACTTAATTGATACACTAATTAAACATGGTTAGCGTTTATTATAGGTTAAACATGATTAGTACCTAATCATGTTCACCCATAGATTGTATCTAGCTGAGCCATTTTTATGTTTGGATCAGGTGAAGTAGGTGTAGGTGTGAGTGTCTTCGATGAAGTGTACATTGAAGGCCAAATTACTCCAGGTGCAATATTTGCGGATGTTAAAAAATATAGTCTTTACTTGGTAAAATAGTAATAGTTCAAGGACTAATCATGTTATTTTCCATTCTTGTTTCTTTGATTGTTTTAGGTTTTGGTTAAAGTGAGTATTGATGGAAAGTTAAAGGACTGTTTGTGCTAGAGTTAGATTCTCCTATGGCGGTCAAGATGACCCTATATATGCTAGTCAAACCAACATATTTTAGATATCTTCTCAGCCTATCTTTGTCCCTCGATATCTCTCTCTCTCAAAATCTGTAACCCTAGTTTTAGATCATCTTGATCTTTGATTCTGTTTCTATTTATTGTAATAGAACAATTATCATATAGATAATTGATCCACACCTGTATAGCAGTGGTAGATATTTGATTGTGTCTTGTTATTTCTGACTCAAATCAGATTATATTGTATTTTGAGATTTAAAGTTGTTTTTGGGTTAATAAAAGAATTCAAACTCGTTTTTTCTTTATGGTATCAGAGCGAGGTTGCTCTGAAATCGTTTTCTAAAAAATTAAGGTTTCATAAAATTGGGGGTTTTTTGAAACTAATCTATTCTTGTTCAGTCACATCGATTGTGTTATTAGATCTGTGATTTAATTTTACAGATTTATAAAGTTTTTTTTTAAAATACCTAATTTTGAAAAATTATGGTTTTGATATTCGTTGGGGGTTCTTTGATATCTGATGATTAAGATTAATTAATTATCTATTCTTGGTTAAGCTTTGAAGTTCTGGGTTGTTTCCCTAATTTTGAGAGATTAGGGTTTGTTGATCTTGGTTTCTGGGTTATTGCCTTGTTGTTGTGAATCTGCTATCTCCCTTGACTAAGTGAATCAAGAGAGTAATCGGTTTAGTTTGGTTACCTTTCGCTGCTTATTCTTAAAAGCTCTATAACCTCTCTCTCTCTCTCTCTCTCTCTCTCTCTCTTATTTTAGTGTTCTTTATTTCTTGCAAATAGATTACTGGAGGATAAGTAAAGGCACTATTGAGAAGTTTGGTTGGTGTTGAGGAGTTTGTTGTTGTTTATCTGTTTTTGTTGTGGTGTATCCTCGCCTTGATCTTGCACACTCATTGGGTGGTAGAGAGAAAGGCTGGGTGCTTCTCTTTTTCTTATCTTTTTTACCGCTCCCTCACTATCTTCTTTGTTAATTCGCTCTCTCATGTCCCCCCCCCCCCCCCCCCCCCCCCCCCTTTTCTTTATCTTTTTTAGTTAATCTTCTTTGTTAATTAATCATGTGTGTTCATAATTTTGTTTATAATTATGATGATGGTGATGACTATGTTGAGGATCCAGTCACTTTGATAAATAGACTGGATATAAATGATTCTTTTTATTTACATCCTAGTGACTCTAATACTCTTATTGTTGTTACTATAAAACTAAAAAGGACTGAAAATTATAAGTGTGGTCATGTGTTATACTTTTGGCTTTAGAAGGAAAAAAACTGGTTTTATTGATGGGTCTTGTAAAAGATCTAATATTGATGAGGTTCTTGGTAGACAATGGGATAGAGTTAATGCTGTTGTTCTAGGATAGATATTGAACTCTGTTTCTGAGGAACTATTCTTGGGTCAAGTTTTTTCTAAAAGAGCTAAACATGTTTGGGAAGATTTAGAAGAAACTTATTATAAAGTGGATGGGTCTATTATATTCGGTTTGCATCATAAAATTCATACTTTGAAGCAAAATGGTTCACCTATTGCTGATTATTATCATAAGTTAAATGCTTTATGGAAATAATTTGATGTTACGGTTCAATTGCCTAAGTGTGTTTGTAATGCTTCAGATAGTTTTAAGAAGCATAATCAGTTAATAAAACTAATGCAGTTCTTAATGGATCTTGATGATTCTTTCATGCAAATTAGAAGTTATATTCTCTCTATAGAAGTGTTGCCTGATATTAAAAGTGCTTATGCTACCATCTCTAGTGATGAATCTCACAGAGTTGCTTCTGGTAGTATTTCTGGTTCCTCTCAAAGGAATTAGCCTTCTGCATTTGTGTCTAATGTGCCTAATAGAAATAATTTTCAGAGGAGTAATCAGAACTTTAATAATGGCCTAAGACCTAATAATTTGAACAATAATAGACAAGGTGAGGGTTCTGCATTGGTTTGTGAGAACTGTGGCGTTAATGGTTATTCTATTGATAAATGTTTTAAAATTATTGGTTATCATGCTAATTTTGGAAAAAAGAAATCTAGTCAAAATTTTAAAGGAAAAAATGTTGCTAACAATAATTCTATTGGGACTAGTTCATCTTCTGGGTTTACAGATGAACAAATGGCTACTCTTATCTCTCTCATCAAAAATAACAAAGTTGAAAAGAATATGCAGGCCAATATGGCAGGTACTTACATAAATAACAGTAAAGTTTTTAATGAAAACTTTAACAAATTTTTTTGCTCAAATACTAATATCCAGTCAAAAGTGATTGTTAATGGAAAAATTGTTGATTCTAGGGCAAATCAGCATATGACTAATAGTGATAAGGAATTAGATAATGTCTATGATATTTCTCATCTTAAAATAAAAGTTGCACATTCCAATGGGATGAAGCTTTTATTTCTAAGATTGAAAATCTCAAGTTACCTAATGGTCTTGTTCTGTTTGATGTGCTTGTGATCCCAGAATATTGTGTTACTCTAATTTCTGTTCATAAACTTGCTAAAGATAATAAGATCTTTGTGGTTTTTGATGAGAGTAGATGTTATATTATGAATCAGGATTTGAATCTGAAAAAAGTTCTGAGGATTGGTAATGAGTGTGGTGGATTATATTATTTTAATGAAGAAGGTATTAATTCTAATATGTGTAATTCTACCCATATTAGTTATTTGTCCCAGCATGACTGGCACTGCAGGCTTGGTCATCCTGCAGATCCAGTGTTGAATGTTTTAAAAGATAATCTTGGGATTGAAAATAAAAGTCAAACTAAGTTTTGTGAAACTTGTCAAAGAGCTAAGCAAACTAAAGAACCTTTTCTTTTAAGTGATCATAAGTCTTCTAAGCTTGGTGATCTTATTGATTTGGATTTATGAGGTCCATATAAGATGACTAGTTCTAAGGGATTTAGGTATTTTTTTTGACTGTTATGGATGATTACACAAGAGCTGTTTGGGTGTATCTTATTAAATCTAAGGATGAGGTTGGTTTCTATATCTCTAATTTTTATAATCTGATTGAAAATTAGTTTAAAAGAAAGATTAAAGTTTTTAGAAGTGATAATGGTACAAAATATTTTAATCAAACAGTAAACAGGTTTTGTAATGATAAAAGGATTATATACCAAACTTCTTGTGCTTACACTCTACAGCAGAATGGTATTGCTGAAAGGAAACATAGGCATCTTTTAAATGTTGCTAGATCCCTTCTGTTTTAGGGGGAATTCCATTAAAAATGTGGACAAAGTGTATTCCAACTGCTACTTATCTTTTTGACAGGCTTCCTTCATCTCTACTAAATGGAAAATCTCCTTATGAGATGATTTATAAAAAAAATACATACTCTCTCACATTTAAGAGTGTTTGGTTGCTTATGCTTTGCTACTATACTTAATAACCATGATAAGTTGGGAAGTAGATCTGAGAAATGTGTTATGATGGGGTACTCTAATTACAAAAAGTGGTTATAGGCTTTATAGTCTTGATAGACATCAGTTTATATTCTCAAGAGATGTTAAGTTTTTTGAGTCTGTATTTCCTTTTAAAGATTCATTCTAAAGAAGTAGATACTTAAAATGTTTTTCAAGACTTAAATCATATAAACTTTTTGATATTGAATACCCTGAGATGCTCTGTGATGATGAGAGAGTAAAATCTAAACTGAATAGTGACCAGAAGTCATAGAGTGATAGTAGCCACTCTTCTGAGTCTGGTAGAAATATGAACACTGCAGATTTCACAGATGATAAGTATGTGAATGATGCTAAAAGCAGTGATGATTTTTTTGCTACTCAGAATAAGCATATAACCACACTTGAAGATAATAATAATAATTCTGAGGGCAATTTGGATCAAAATCCAAATGTTTCTACTCTGGGTACGCATAATTTAAGAAGGTCTTCAAGATAAAGTGTGTTTCCTAAAAATTATAATGATTTTGTTATGGATTCAAAGGTTAAATATGGGCATGAAAAGTATGTTGGGTATTTAAAACTTAATTCTAATTTTTTTTGTTACTCAGCTTAACAAGAATAGTGAACCTAAGTCCTACTTTGAAGCTTCTAAGTTTTCTCATTAGATTGATACTATGAATAGTGAGATAGATGCTTTACTTAGGAATGACACATGGGAAATTGTTGATTTACCTAAGGATAGAAAAGAAATAGGTAGTAAATGGATTTTTATGATCAAATACAAGTCTGGTGAGATTGATAGATATAAGGCTAGACTTGTTGCTCAAGGGTTTGGTCAAAAGGAAGGGATTGATTATGAGGAGACATTTTCTCCTGTAGTTAAAATGGTAACTGTTAGATGCTTGTTAAATGTTGATGTTTCTAATTCTTGGCCTGTGTAGATGTGAATAATGCCTTTTTATATGGTGACTTGATTGAAACTGTATACACGAAACCACCTGAAGGGTATTTTTCTTCAAAAGATAAAGTGTGCATGCTTAAGAAATCTTTATATGGTTTAAAACAAGCACCTAGACAGTGGAATGATAAGTTGACCTCTACCTTAGTTGAAAATGGTTTTAGTCAAAGTAAATCTGACTATTCTTTATATACTAAGTCTAATGAGGGTGTGTTTCTTGCATTGCTTGTTTATGTGGATGATATTATCGTTACTAGTAAATTAGTACTTGGGTTTACAACCTTGGAAGCTATATGTTCTTTCTCTAAGATGTATATCTGTCTCTTAAGTATATATAAAACCTTAACCTAGGATCTCCTTTTATACACCAAGGAGTCCTTTACAAGATAACTACCAAACTTTTAGGGTCAATTACAATTATAAAATATAAGTATCTTCTAAAATATTTAGATTACATTCCATATGTATTCCTCTTTGCATTTATCTCCAAGCCTAGCCAACATTAACCATCAGCAGTGTTTTGTAGTGTTAACTTTGTTTCCTAGCAGTATTAACTATAACATGGCAGTGAACTTATGTTTATACTGGCGGAGTACTAATCCGCATTAGGTAGCTGTTTAGTTATACTCCTTGACCAGTATTAACTTTGATGAAGCTTTAATTCCTAGCAAATCTCCCTAAACTTGTGATTTACCTCAAAAATCTTAAGTTTCTTCTAGCTTTAAATCTTCATGTCTCTCAGATGATGATTCTTTCAACCCACTTATCTACTTCTTCACTGTGATCTGATGAAAACTTTAGTAGTTTTGATATGCTTTGTGTGCTCTCTTTGATCAAACCTCAATACTCTTACTCAGATCTTTGATATCATTTCTTACCTTAGAGGATACTTCTTTTTCTGTACGATATGCCTGGCAATTCAATTTGCTATCAGCAGAATGGAACTTTCAAAGAAATCAAAATAAACTCCAACTTATCAGATTATTAGCTTCTGTTTAATCTAAAGTTCACTCTCCTCATCAGGGTTCAAAAAAGTGGTATGAGTTCCCCACAGCATAAATCATATCCTTTGGTTTTGAGGAACTATACCTTCTTGACCAGCCTGTATAACTCCCTACTTCTTGTCTATCATAAATCATATAACCATCTCATCAGATCTTGTAGTCTTTGAGCTCTCCATCTCCTTGATGATTTTGTAATACATGGAATGGTTTAGTTGACCATAAGTGTATGGCTTCCAAAATCTACAGATTGGATACTTTGTAGATAGTGAGAAACTTATATGATTTACTTTGTGCGCAACATCTTCTCAGTTGGAAACTATATCTCATAAAATAATTTTTAAGTTTCTTTTACTCATCATCTTGATTCTACCTTTTGTTTCTATCAGCAGCATTCTTGTCCTTCTTTCTAGGAAGATATTTCTCCAGTCTTTCTTGTAGTCTTCTTAGATGTGATTTTGCTCATTTGCGTTTCTTTTTTTTCAATTTCTTGAAAACTCAGCAGGTATTGTTCTTGTGTCCTTGTTTCTGATTTCCTCTCCATTGGGCATAAGTTATGATTGAAATCCATTACCGTGTTTCAAAAAGATATAAGCTAGAATGTCATCATGTACTAATTCCTTTCAAAGTCTTTCATCTTTAATTAACAAGACTGTGGAGTCTTTCAATGTAGAAGACAATCATGTTTGTTCTCCTTGCTTGACGCTTTTGAGTTAGGTTTTCCTTGCTTAAGCTTCTGACTTTGGTTTATTCTTCATATCCCAATACCTTTGAACAAAAGGATCATTCCAATCAATATCCTTAGTTATCTTAGTTTCAGTTGAAACTCTTTCTTCATCCAATGCTAAGAGCTATCTTGCTATCTCTTCATCTCTTCTTTATTAACTTGTTTTTGTAATCTGATAGCTTCTTCTAAACCCAGTCTCTCTTGTTCCAATAACTTCTTGGACTTTTTCTTAGGTTCTGGTTCAGACATGATTGCTTTGCCTTTATCCTTCCTTGCCTCTTTACTCCTTCTGCCATATACAACTCTACCAGTAGTATTACGAGTTTCTCTGGCAGTACTAATATTTATAGGAGCAGTACTAACTGTAATACCAGCAGTACTATCTTCTAGTTGTCTTTCTGCAGCAGTATCTTGATCATGAACCACTTCATCATCTTGAGCAAAGTAGGTGTTAGGGTCTTCATCTATCCTCCCCTGTTTGGAAGAATCATCTTCTTCATCCTCTAAAAGCACAACCCTTGCTCTCTTCCTTGCTTTCCCAGTCTTGACTGTAGTCTCTAACTTCTTAATCCTGAGAATGAGCTTAGTGAATGCAGAACTGTAAGTTTGCTTTGTCTTCATCAAATCATCCTCCAAGACTTCAATCCTCTCAAATAGTTTGGTAACCAAATTCATCAATTTAATTAGTTTCAAGCTACCCTCATCACTTCCATGTGAGTGAACAGCATAGAGAGGTGATTCGTTGGGTGTTGGAACATGGTACTCTGCATCAGGTGAAGGTTGAGGTTCAAAGATAGGTGCACTGGAAGGTTCAGATGATGGTGAAGGTGATGATGTGATCCTGGATGATGAAGGTGTAGGTGAAGGTTCAGGTGGAGGTGAAGTAAGCATAGTAGGAAATAACCTAATTTCTACCCCTGTATACCATTTTGTAAGCCTCCTCATATTGCTAAAAACCTTGTTATTTAGAGAAGGTACAGGATATGTTTTGGAATGTGTCTTAAGCTGTTTCTTCTGCATATCTAGGCAAATTTGAATAAACCTAGGATACATTAAGAACTTATGGGGACTTCCTATGTTTGTGACCATATGGTCAAAGATCATCCTAGAGAAGTTGTATTTCCTATTTGTTGCCAAGCAGATAAGAGCAGTAGCTATGTTACTACTAAACTGCTCCCAAGCAGTCTTCTTAGGGCTAAGGCAATGAAGTAGAGTATGTATAAGAAACCTCCATTGAGGTGAGAAAACACCCTTCTGAAAAGTTAACTTATCTGAATCAGTTTGATACCCCATGAGTGCAAGCTGCTCAAAAATCTCTGAGTTGGGAATGGAAGTGATACCATCATGATCATCCAACTTGAGATGTCTTCTTAATGAGGCTTCAGTGATAGCCTTGGATTGACCATCAATGATAGCAGTGATTGTTACCTCCCTATTAGCGTCAGTAGAAGCTTCAGCAGTCCTCCAAAATTGTTTGATGAATGAGATATAGATTTCTGGCTTCTTAGTGAGAGCATAACTGATATGACTTTGACTTAGGAAGTCAATAACTTGATGAAATCCCTCACTCCCTGTAGACTTTTCCAAGAACGCTGCCATATTGTGCTTATCACAAAATTCCAATCTAGCCATGAGTAAAAAGGTGATTAATTATTTGGGATATGATCGTGTAGGAAAGTATGAAGGCTGGAGAAAGTTAATTGAGATTATTTAGAGAAAACGTAGAGATATGGTTTGACCGACTTAAAGAAATTTGAGTTTATCGTGATTAAATCAAACGAATATATAGAAAGATCACGAAAGTCCAATTAGTCAAACCCTATATCGTAGGTATTTGGCGGAAATATCTCAACGGCTCTATTAATTAATGAAAAATTCTGTTAGGGCTCAAACAGTACTAACGGTCATCCAGCAGTACCAAATTTGGTCTAGCAGTACTAAAATAAGCCTAGCAGTATTAACTTCTCCACCAAAAGCAGTACAAACTCCAAAACTTTTGTATCATTCAAAAATAGCTTCACACAATCTCTCTTTCTGTTTTTAAGCTCACATTTAATCTCTCAATTCTTTTAACTCACTTTGCACTCTGTCTGTTTTTCACACATCTCTCTATCTGTTTTTAAGCTCACCAATTCTCTCTATTCTTTTGGCTCACAAATTCACACAAAGTATAGTTTTTGGCAAACTACCAGCCATTAACGGATTTGAGTAGTCTTTACCAATAGCCGTTTGCTTTGGACTAGCCAATGCTTCATTGTAAAAACATGGTGCATTGATAACCATATAGTTTTGAGTAAACTATCAACTATCAACGGATTTGAGAAGTCTTTACCAGTAGCCGTTTGCTCTGGACTAGTCAATTCTTGATGTCTATAAGACATGGTGAACTGATGACCATTTGTTGTGTGGTGTTAAAACCAACACTTTAAGAATAAACAACATTCCTCCCCTCAAATAATGCATCATTGAGAAACCAATTTCACACTTCATTGTTATCCTGAAAGATGGGCTATGTTTCCAGTCATGTGCCTTAAGCATCCACTATCAACAAAGCCTTTATCATTTAGTTGTGAATTGCTCTGCACAAAAAACTTATGAAGTTAGTTTTCTTTAGGGACCCAAGCCATTACTGACTTCGATCTGCCTTGTGCATCAATGTAATTATATTTGTTGAAAATGAGTGATGCACCATTGGGTTTGATGGGTATCCAAACCCAACATGCTGAGGGCTTAACAGCATTAAATCCCCTTGCCCTAACAGTATTAACAGTTGATCTAAATGGTCTACCAGTATTAAACCTTTGATTAAAACACCTTTTTTTTAATGTTGTTCTCTTATAAAAGGGATTGTGAACAGTTAATTGTGCTTGATTTTGAAAATATATCCTTGGTCTAGCACAATGAATTGTTGATTTGGGGTGAGTAGTATAAAAAGGCCTAACAGTATTAAAAGACCTAGCAGTACAAAAAGGTCTACCAGTGTTAACAGACCTAACAGTATTAACAGGCCTTGCAGTATTAAAAGATTTTAGGCCAGTCTTCATTAAGACTGCTCTTGGAGCCATATGTTTGTGTGCACTGGGATGAGAGGTTTTAGAATAGTAGTCATTATCCTTTTTGTTATAATTATTTCCACTTACTATTCTTTTCCTCTGTTGGTTAGGACAGCTGTATTGAATGTGATCAAAACTTTCACAGATAAAACATGCTTTGTTATTAAATATAAAGTTACATCCTAACTAATTGGATTTTTGACTATTCCAGTTCTTTTGGTTTCCTCTAGGTCTTTGTGACCTGTACATCTCAGCATATCTCACTGGCTTCCTAACTGGTTTTTCTATTTTAGCAGCAGTAGGAATAACAGTTTTCTTCTTTACCACAACAGGAGACTCAACTTCATCCTCATCATCTGACACCCAATCCTCAATAATTGGAGCATCATTATTCTTCCTAACTTTCTTAGGTTCTACTTCACTAACATTCTTACTAGTGTTAGACCCACAACCTTCAACAGACTCTACATGATTAGCAGGATAGAAAAACTTTTCTTTCCAATCTTTGTCAACTTTAAGACTCAAAAGAGCTAGTTTGAGTATCAGTCATTTTATGTTGTTCCAAAGAGTCATCAGTATTCTCCTTAGAATTATCTAACTCTTTATCACAACCACTGGTAGGCTTTAAACTAGAATCCCTAGGACCATACTCATTAATCTCAGGTTCTTTGAATTCTTCAAGACCTGAACAAGATAAGTCTAAAGTTGTTGGTCTATTAAGAATCAGAGGATGAGGTAAGGGGACATCATTATAACCTACTCCTTTCTTACTTTGTCAGTTATCTAACTTTCTAACATTTCATTTAAGTCTTTAGCAGATTTATCAAACTTTGCAATCTTAAACTCAACTCCCTCCTTTTCTTGTTTAACTTTTTTAAGCTCAGTCCTAAGTAATCCTAACTCATATTCTTTGCAACCTACACTTCTTTTAAGTACAACAATTTCCTCAGAGAAACGAACTTCATGTTCTTTATATTTAACAATTTGACCTTCTAAAGTTTCTAAACCTCTTTTGTATGTAGCTGCTTTAAAACCAGTATCACTTAATTTAACAAGCAAATCATCACACTGTTTCTTTAGAGCTTCATAGTTTTTCAGACAATTTTTTGAACAAGATTTATCATTGTTTACCTGAGAATTTGAGAATGCCATGAGAGCCATGTTTGCTTGAATCTCTTCCTCTCCCATGTCACTCCAATCAAAGCCAGCACCATCTATAGCACACATTGCCTTTTCAGAAGCATCTTCAATCTTTACAGTCTTTGTTGAGCTACCGTGATTCCAATTTCTGTTGTCTTTACTCCTAGGTGCTCTGCATTCCCTGGTAAAATATCCCATTTTATGGCAGTTGAAACATTCTACCTTTGATTTATCATATCTAGCAGTATTGCTTCCATCAATGATGATTTTCCTTCTAGTTCTCTGATAGAACTTTCTTGCCATCATGCTTAGTAGTGCCATATTCCACTTTAAATCCATTTCTTCCAAATCATCATCATGAAGTTGCTTAAGATCTTCATGAACTAGTTGAGACCCTTTTGGTTGAGTGGATAGAAAGGCATATACTGTGGCATCACTAAAGCTAGCAGTACAAATTTCAGTACTAGCAGTATTAACCTTTGTGGTGGCAGTACTAACTTCAGGGTTAACAGTATTAATATTATTAGTACTGCTTGCACCTGAAGTAGTTACAAATGCCAAGTTTTTATCATCATTGTTTGCACCAGCAAATTTCTTAACCTTCTGTTCAACAATTTTAAAATTGTTGTACAGATCATCCAAACCCATAGTATCAAAATCAGGTTTGTTCATCCAAACTACAACATGTGTATCCCATTCAGAAGGTAAGCTCCTTAAAAATTTTACATTTAGATCTTCTGGAGGAGTAACCACACCCAGAATTGCCAATCTACTAACAAGCTTTTGAAGCCTGTTAAAGATAGAATCAAGTGATTCTGAGCTTGAAGCACTAAAGTTTTCATACTGTTGTTTCAACAGAGCCTTCTGTGTCTTCTTTGTTGCTTCATTGCCTCCAAATCGAGCTTTAATTGCAGCAAACATTGATTTAGCATCAACATACTGGTCGAAGGTAAGTTGATGTTCATTTGGCAGTGCCATGAGCAGTAGACTTCTTGCCTTTACATCATTCTTCTTACATGTCTTTTCTTCAATAGTAGCAGGCACAGTCATCTTTATTGTTGTTGATGTAGCACTTTCTGGTGGTGTTGTTTCAGGAATAGGTACCCATGAATTCCCATTCTCTATGACCTCCCATAGAGCATAATCCTGGATCTGAAAATACTATTTAATCCTGATCTCCTACATCTCATACTCCCCGAGTTTGAGCATGGGAAGCTTAGCCAAAGCATTGTTCTGAGTATTCTCCAACTCCATTACTTCTAGATCAAAGTTTCTCAAAGCACATGCTCTGATACCACTTGTTGATCCCAAGCCTTGATCGATTATTTACCTTGTAAAGAGTATGTTACCTTGGATAAATCCAAAATAACAATAGTAGAGACTTTGTTTGTATATCAAAGTGTATGCGGAATCTACACTTCAATACTCTAGAAGTATTAATCAATGAAACAGTACTAAACAATGAACAATGAATAAAACACAAAATGCTTCAATATTATTAGATCAATAATACGAGTACTCTTGCTTAGTACTAGGGTTACAACCTTGAAGCTATATGATCTTTCTCTAAGATGTATATCTGTCTCTTAAGTATATAAAACCTTAACCTAGGATCTCCTTTTATACATCACAAGGAGCCCTTTACAAGATAACTACCGAAATTTTAGGATCAATTACAATTATAACCATATACGTATCTTCCTAAAATATATAAGATATACATTCCATATTTATCTCTTTGCATCCTTATCTCCAAGTCAGCAGCATTAACCATCAGCAGTATTAACTTTTCTTCTAGCAGTATTAACTAACACTGGCAGTACTAAGTTTGTACTGGCAGTACTAACTCCATTAGTACTGTTAGTTATACCTTGGCAGTATTAACTCTTGATGAAGATTTATTCCCAACAATCCTCCCCTAAACTTGTGATTTACCTTCAAATCATCAAGTTTCTTCTAGATTAAATCTTCTTGTCTTCTGATGATGATTCTTTCAAACACTTATCTACTTCTTCACTTGTGATCTGATGAACTTTAGTAGTTCATATGCTTGTGTGCTTGGTGTGTTCTTGCTATTTTCATGTATAAGGATGTGTTCAACGAGTTAGATTGTTATTGTAGTGAAGTTGGTTGATTGAAAAAAGGTTTTATTTGGTTTGTTGGGTGTTTGTCCGATTTCAAAATGCCAAGGGAAACCATAGTTTGATTTTCTTATAAGCATTGTGAGCTTCTATTTATGTTTATGTGTTGGTTAATTTGTGTATATTGCGTGTTATATGATTATTGCTATAAGGTTCAAGTGCGGAAATTATTGAAAGCATATTTTGTTATTAACCAAAGTTTGATTGTTTTGGTATGATTAAATAGGATAGCTAAGCATGTTTTGATAGTCGGATTATGTCAAAAATGTCGTTTTGATAGGTTTTGGGTTGACCAAGTTTGACCAGAAAGTTTAACTTACCCGTAGCGAGTCGAGAAATTTTGAAGTTGTTTTTGATAATGTCAAGTGATAGTGTTTGCCTTTAGCTACGTTTCGCTAGGTTGATCGTCATGTACCTCTTAATAATGAACGTTTTACGGCCGAGTCAAGTTTGGTTATTTTTGGGGTAAAAAGTCAACTACGAAGTTTGACTTTTAAAAGTCAAACTTGCGTAACTTTTGAATATAGTCTATAATGAGCAAAGGGTTTATAATGTTAGTTATTAATAAACGGAAATATGAAGTTCGGATTATATTATGCCTACTTTCCCCGGGAACTTTCTAAAAATTGAAAACTTTCATGCGAAAATGTTGTATTATTGTTAGTTTTTTTTTTTTTTTTATTTATATTTTTTTTTTTTTTTTTTTAATGCGTCAGTGAAATGTTTTGCAATCGCATGGAAAATTAGTATATGATTGTATGTACGTAATACGCTAGTTATATATATATATATATATATATATATATATATTTTATATATTTTTATATTTATATTTGCAAGTTTCGTATATATGTATTATATAGGTCGCGGTTAAGACGTGAAGCTATTTGCGCGTGTTGATTTGATTGAATTGGATCTTTTGCTTAAGGTGAGTTTATAGCCTTGCATTTAAATCTTTTGATTGTTTTTAAACCCACGAGGGGGATGCATGTTTGTTTTATAAAATAGAACACATATGATTTTATGGTATGTTGGACCCGAATATGAGATTGGTTCTGCATAAGTAGCTATTGTCGAAGTCCCTTATTTCATGAAAAGTTAATCGCCTTGTAAGGTTGAACGCTAATGCCATTAATAGAATCTATTGGTTGACAACCCTTCCGGGGTATGGAATCCTTGTGAACACATGTCAAAAACGGATTATTTTGTATTTAGAAGTAATAGGTATATGACAATAATACCTTGTTTGGGGGCACATTAACATATGAAATGACATATGTATTGTTAATGTTTGGTGTCATGTGCTTATTGCGTGAAAGAAAAGAGATTGTTATACATTTTATTCGTTGCAATGTTTTCCCGCGAACTAATTATGTGTTTAAAGATTATTACTTATTGATTATTTTGAACTCTATGAATTTCACTCAACATGATTGTTGCCGTTTAACTAAGGTATGATGGTAACCGATGCATAGAGGTGTCGTGTGTGTGATGGATTTGGTGAAAGACTAATTGTGTGTTCCTTGTCTTTCAAATTACATGTACTTAAGTTGTCTAAAACTTTGTCCTTATTTTGAAACATAGTTTTTATAAATGTTGTAATGGTTGTGTTATGATTTCTTGGGTACCTGAACCCGTTTTACTCTGATTAATAATGGAATACATGTTTGTTAAACGTTTCATTTGGGTCATTTTCTATTGTCTTGGTGAATGGTGCTATTTAGTTAACATCCTGTTGCTAATTCACTGTGCAATCCAATGTCTTTGTATGGGGGTGTTACGAGTCGGATTAAGTGCCTAAGGTATGAGAGAACTAGGTCGAGTCTTTTTGAAAATCTAAACTATAACGCTTCTACACGCACGCCAAGACTACTCGTTGTCATTGGTTACATATAGAAAGAAAAGGTATATTTACATATGTGTTGTATGTATAAATTGTTATGTATAGGTATATTTTTGCATGTGTTGTATGCATAAAGTGTTATGTATTGGCACATTTATGCATGTGTTGTATGCATAGAATGTCATGTGATTATATGATAACTCTTATTATATATGTAAGCTTAGAGAGAATAATAGAAGAGGGCAAGTATTCAAAATTCAAATGTTATAAAATGGAGGGAAAAGGAAAATGTTTATTACAAGGTATCATCCTCTAATGATTATTAGAGGGGTATTTATAGGAGAAGGAAGGAGCATTTCCTTCTTTTATTTTTCACTTTTAGTCCCTATTCTTTGGTAATTATGCTATTTCTTTCTTTTAGCATAGTATACCTTATTACAAGCTACTTTATTCTAAACAAAATAAAGTCTATTAACTAAATATAACTAAACCACATAATCGACACTTTTTATGAACCTAACAAACCTCAAGAAGAAGAAAATGATATGGAAGTTGACATCGAGGAAGATGAGAATGAGCCTGAGTTGACATATCCTTATGAAGAGGTGGATCCTCTTAACCCTCCACCGCCTGCTTCTGATTCAGAGCCTGAGGATGTGATTGGGGTTGAGGACACGGTTGAGTCTGAGGATGAGACTGTTCCTGCTAGTGTCTATGAGGTAGGTGAGTCTTTTATTGCCCCTTTCCTTTGAGAGGACAATGATGGTCTGATGCCTGGTCTCATGAGAAGGGACATTAACTCTCTTTTTGGTCGGATGGCTTCTCTTTCAAGACGTCTGTGTGGTCGCGAGACGGCGCATGCATTGGTCGAAAAGAAAGGAAAAGCAAAGGACGAGTATTATGGTAAGTTGATTTTGGATTTGGGTAATGAAGTGAGTTCTAGTGTGGAGAAAGGAACGGCTGCAATAGAAAAGCTGGTTGAAAAGCTAGGTAATACTAAAGAAAAAGTTGAGTGTAAGAAGTTAAAGAAAGAACAGGAAGAAGCAAGGTTTAGCAACATATTCCTTCGTATGCAAAACAAACGAGTTGAGAGGGATCTCTATTGGACTAGAGTTCAAACTCATGAGTTCTATCGAGAGATGATTCATAGAGGATTTGTGTTTGAAGAAAGACCGAATGAAGCTATCGATGTTTCGGTTGAAGAGGAGAAGAGTCCATCATCTGAGCCGCGAGGATCTCCTCATGATGCTTAGTAGTCTAGTTTCATTAGTAGTATCTTTATTGCGTAATCACTAAAGTGAATCCTCATTTAGTAGACTTGATGCTATTGGTTGTAACGATTTGTATCATTTCATGAAATAATGCAACTATGTATTAACTCTTTTGTGATGAAAAATGAATGACTATCTTTTGATTACTACTTGATGTTGTGTGACTTTGATTATGATTGATTTGTCATTGTACCATGTTATGAGTATATCATGTTATGAATGCTTATCAGATTGTTTTCTGTGTAACGTAACAGAATCATGCCTCCAAAGTCCACACCTTTGACTCAAGCTGCCATTCGTCGAATGATTAAGGAAAGTGTCGATGCTGCTATCGATGCTGAGCGGGCTAGACATGCAAATGCTGGAAATAAAGCTAGAGGATCTGGACCAGTTAAGGGTCAAGATGCCACACTTGTTGTTCGTGAGTGCACTATTGCTGGATTTATGAAGTGCAATCCTACTATTTTTCACGATACTGAAGGAGCTGTCAAATTACGAAGATGGTTCGAGAAAACTGAGAGTGTTTTTGGAATCAGTGAATGTGTAGAGGGAAAGAAGGTTAAGTTTGTTGCTGCAACATTGCAAGGACCTGCTTTAACTTGGTGGAATGCTAAGGTTGCAACCATGGGTTTGTAGACTGTGAACCAAATGCCTTGGACTAAAATGAAGCAACTGATGACTGCAAAGTTTTGCCCAATAGAAGAAGTTCAAAGAATAGAGCACGAACTGTGGAACCTGAAGGTCAAGAAGTATAACATTATGTCTTATACTTAGAGGTTCAATGAGTTAGCTTTGATGTATCTAAGAATGGTTGAACCGAAAAGAGTTAAAGTTGATGCTTACATTCGGGGATTGACTGAGAACATCAAGGGTGAAGTTACTTCTTCTAAGCCTGCCAACTTAAATGAAGCTGTGCGTATGGCCCATAAGTTGATGGAACAGAAATCGCAAGCTAGGGATGAAAGGATTCTGGAAGGAAAGAAGCGAAAATAGGAGAACTTTCAAAGTGGGAATAGTAGTGGTAAGAGCAACCAAAAGGATAACTCCCGCCAACCTTCGCAGAATAACCAAAAACAAGGGAATACACGAGCTATGACTACTGATCTGACTGAGAAAAAGGTGTCTTCTGGATCACTTCCTGTATGTGAACGTTTCTTTACTCGCCATGATGGTCCATGTATGACCAAGTACCATAAGTGTGGAAAGGTTGGGCACAAAGCAAGGTATTGCAAGGAAAAGAGTGTTGCTACGGGTGCAAATGCTCAGCCCATTCTGACTTGTTATGATTGTGGTGAGCCAGGTCATACGAGGAACCGATGCCCACATAAGGTTAATTAAGAGGAAACTGGAGAAGTTCATGGCTGAGCTTATGCTATTAAGGATGCTGAGCTGCAGGGCCGAATGTGGTTACTGGTACGTTTCTACTCAATAACCGCTATGCTTCTGTTTTATTTGATTTGGGTTCCGATAGGAGTTTTGTGAACACTAGATTTAGTTCCATGCTTGATATCGAACCAGTTAAAATAAGCGCTAGTTACGAGGTAGAGTTAGCTGATGGAAGGGTAGTTAGTATGAACACTGTTCTGAAAGGTTGCACATTAAATTTAGTGAACCATCTTTTTGAAATCGATCTTATGCTGATTGAGCTTGGTACGTTTAATGTCATAATCAGTCTTTGTTACAGGAAGAACTTGTCAGAGCTAGTTGATTGAAGAAGAAACTACATAAAGTCATGGCTGAACCAATTTTTGATGACATTGAAAAAGCTCCAACTGAACCCAATCTTTCTATCACCAGTAACGATATTGAAATTTGACTCACAGAAGTTTTGTAGGAATTACGAAAGAACATATATCAAGGAACGTATAATGAAGACGTGGTGGAATACATTGCCAAAGTACTTAAATTAGTGGATTTAATCTACATTTCTGGTGTGGGAATTCCATTCAACTAGAATGCAGGTCTTATTCCCTCACTCATTAGGTTGATGATGGTAGAAAAAAAGAATATGGATATGAGGGAAAAATCACCACTTGGGAGGAACTTGTTGAGAAATTCTTCTGTAGATTCTATCCCGAATCATACGCTGGAGAGAATGAAATGTTGGACGAAGGAGAGAACTGGGGAATTGATCCACTCGAATTCTTATCAAATGTAAACACAGCATTCAAAAACCATAAGAAATTTGATGGGAGGACTCAAAAAGTGATATTTCACTCATGGATAAATGGAAATTGGAATAAGAGATATGTGGACAACAATACTTCAAGCAATAATGAATGGAAGGAATCTAAAAGTCAAAACCCGTCCAACACTGCTATTGATTCATTCTTCAAAGCCTGTGACGCTCGCAATATTAAAAAAGAAAATGAACAAGGACAAATGATTCGTTCGAAACAACACCTTTTACTATATATATAAATATAAATATAATATAAGAATTATCTTAAAGAATCAATAATAAGAGAGTAAGAATTCCGTAAGGCTTTTTGAAAGGATAATCACTTTTGACCAAAGCAAAATCCTAAAAACCTTCCCGGGTCGTGTCCCGACGAGGTGTGAATGGAAAATCGAGGTAACGTATGTGGAATAATGCTTGAATAATCACAAATTTGATTAGGTTTTCTATTTCTACAAATAAAATTATAAGTCCTAATTGACTAAAATGCAAGAACTAAGAAAACTAGACCAAAAACGAAAGTGATTTAAGCTTAAAAACACGAAAAGCGTGAACGAGATTCAATCCCGTTCTTTAAAAAATTAAATTTTACAATTTTAACCCTACAAAAGTAAAGTTAATTTTCCTAAGTCCTAAATGATAAAATAAAATTTTCTAAAGAAGAATTAGATTTTTTTGACTTTTTTATAATTTATTATGAATTAAAAACGATTTTAATGAAATTAAATGATTAAAAATACTAAACTAATTATAAAAATTCTAAAAAAATTAGCAAAAGTAGCTTGAACAAAGCTTATCCTAAGAAAAATAAGTTGGGTATAACAGCTTATCTAAATAAGTTGTTAAAAAGCTAAAACGGGCTTATAACTAAATGGGCCAAAAAGGTAATAAAAGAAATAAGTGTGCAACTTCTAGCGGAAAAGACCCAAGGGCAGAGTGGTGAGTGTGTGTGGTGTTAAAACGTTTGGTGAGTGGGTAGAGGTCCCGAGTTCGAGCCCTGCTCACTTGGGACTTCACCCAACTCCCAAATATTTTTTATTTGCCATTTTTTACAACTTTTTAAATAAGCAGATTTTAAGCAACTTTTGTAAAGACAAGATTTTTGAAACATAAAAATGAGCTCAGAAATAAGCTGAAAAGGTTGACAGATTGCTAAAAAGCTTAAATGCTAAACTGTTTGACAATTTTAGACTAAATAAGCACTTATAACAACAAATAAGCTGAAAAGAGATTATACCCTAACCCTAATAAGCACCTAGGAGTTAAAATAAGCAAAGAAAATAAGCCAGAACTAAGCCTAATTGACAGATTCACTAAAAAAGCTTTAACACTTAAAATTTTTAAACTAAAATGCAAATAAGCTCAAATAAGCTTTAACCAAAACTAAATAAGCTAATATTGATTAAAACTAACCTAATAAGCAGAACTAAACCTAAATTAAGCAAATGCAATAAGCAAATAAGCTTAAATAAGCAAATAAGCTATTGTCTAAAATCTGTTAAGCAAACAGCCAATGGGACCACTTTTGAGCTTAATTTTAAGCCCCTTAATGGATCCTTATGGCTTAAAGGCTTATATGCCCTTAAAGCTTGACCTATAAGCTACTTAAATCAACAATCAGAAAGGAGTTTGAAAATCAAATAAGCCCTCAAAAGGACTTATGAAAAAGCTGGTTCTCACAGACACAACACTAGAACTTTTTTTTTCAATCTTTACAAAACTCAACTTTTGAGCTTAAAAATAAGCAATCAAACAGATCCTTATGGATATAAGACCTCAAAACAGATGAAATTTAAGCCTCAAAGAACAATTATCATCTTTCAAAAAGCATTTTGAAATTAAGAATAAGCCAGAATAAGCAAATGAAAAAGCTATTTCTCAAATTTTCAATACTTGGTAAAAATTTGACAGATTTGGACAAAACACAAAAATGACAAATGCAGGCCTATAGACTTTGATTCTAAGGTGTTTTAACACTTGAACAAACATATAAACATCAAAAAATCACAAGATTCAAAAGTCTAATCAAATAAGCTGATAAAATAAGCTATAAGCTCACAGATTCAAACACCTTTTGCATAGAACCTTAAATTGAGCTTTTAAACCTTAAAACTTCTTAAAAACAGATTATCACAACTCAAAAGTGCTTGTTAAAGTTGAGTGAATGACCCAAAAAGATTTTTAAACCATTTTGACCCATTTTGGCCACTGACCCAAACACCCCTTTATAAGATAGATTTGCATTTTTAACTTGATTAATGTTGATTTAAACCACAAATTCACAAGACCAGATATTAAATAAGTTAAACAAACAAAATTAAGCAAATTTCAATAACCAATAAGCACTCAAACAAGCTAAAACAGATTATGCTAATTTCTAAGCTACTTAAACTATTTTAAGATTTCTAATATTGTGATTTTATCTTATCGGGTTGACCTCTTACGATAACTGATACAGAATCTAACTAGACACACCTATCCCACGACCCTATTAGGTTATCGGGTCTATCGGGTTAACTCGATAAACCCGGTAAGCTAAGTTAGACCCGAATCAACCCGACCCTATAAGGTCTTATCAGGTTCGGGTCGGGTTCGCTCGGGTCGGGTCAACCCATTTGATACCCCTAACTGTTCATAATGATTTACCTAAGCAGGTTCGTGAAGGTCAAGAGGAGGCGACGAAAAAAGATGAGAATGTGCTAAGCAGATAATTGAGGACAGATTGATTGATTAAGCAAAATATATTCGAGTTTCGCCCTTGATGTACACGTTTTATTGGAATCATGTTTGGTTTAAGCCGCGCATTAGGTAGGATTGAGGGATATTTAGTTATGCATTGATCGTCGCATTAAGTCCAAGTAATTCTATCCCATCTAGATGTCAGGAAAAGATGTATCCAGATTTGAAGTTGTTGTACTGGTGACCGAATATGAAAGCGGATATTGCCACGTACGTTAGCAAGTGTCTGACTTGTGCGAAGGTTAAAACGGAGCATCAGAAATCGTCTGGGTTGCTGCAACAACCTGAGATTCTAGTTTGGAAGTGGGAAAGGATTACTATGGATTTGTTTGAGTGGATTAATTGCATAAAAAGGACCACCAAGTGGGTATGATTTCGATTTAGGTTATTGTTCGACCGAACTGACCAAATCAGACTCCATTTCCTACCAATGAAGGAAAAGGATAGTATGGAGAAGTCTCACGATCTTTACTGAAGGGTTAGTTGTAGTAGGCATGGATGTTACTGTTTTCGATATTTTGGATCAAGATAGCCATTTTTACGTTCAAAAAGGATTTTATGTGAATCGCTTCAGTGAAGCTGTTGGGGACCAGAATTGGGATATGAGTAACGCTGACCACCCTTAAACGGAAGTTATGGCCAAAGCGGGATTTAAGGAAGGACAATAACATACGCTTTTTAGCAGATATGTTGGCGTGCCCGTTTTGTAATCAACTTTAGAAGTAATGTTGGGATGACGCCATCTGAAATGGTCGAGTTCTCTTACAAAAATAGTTATCACTTTGCGAGCATATTAAGGCTGCACCATATGAGGCTTTGTACGGACGGAAATGTAGATCACCTGTATGCTGGAGTGAGATTGGAGATAGCCAACTCACCAGTCCAGAATTGATTCGTGAAATGACAGAGAAGATCGTTCATATTAAGAACCGCTTGTTAACTGCTCGTAGTCGCCAGAAAAGCTACGTAGATAGAAGAGCTAAGCCGTTAGAATTTGAAGTCGGTGATATGGTACTGCTCAAGGTATCGTCGTGGAAGGGGGCTGTGCATTTTGGAAAGCGCGGAAAGTTAAGTCCACGTTACATCGGGCCATTTAGGATTTTAGCTAGAGTTGGTCCTGTAGGTTATACGTTGGAGTTACCCAAAGAGTTTAAAGGGATTCATAGTACTTTTCATGTTACGAATCTTAAGAAATGTTTCGTGGAAGGCGATATTGTTGTTCCGATAGATGAGATTCAACTTGATGATAAGTTTCATATGATTGAAGAGCCAGTAGAAGTTGTTGATAGAGAGGTCAAATGACTTAAGCAGAGTCGGATACCTATCGTTAAAGTTCATTGAAATTCGCAAAGAGGTCCAGAATTTACTTAGAAACGTGAGGATCAAATTAAGAATAAGTACCCTCATCTCTTTACAAGTAAAGACGAAGCGAGGAAGAGCGAATAAGTCAAGCTGAGCACCGGGACGACACTCCCTAAAGGAGGGGAGAATGTAACAACCCGAGCTTCAAGTCAACGTATATCCCGAGCTATGATAATTATTTTTATACGAAATTAATTATAGTCGTTTATGCTATATAAGGTTTGGTGAAAATTGCTATTTATTAGGTAATTTCAAGGCGTGATTGAGTTTTTATTTGTTTTTAGCGTCTGAGAAAGTCAGAAAAATTTATATTGTTGCTCTGAGAGCGTGATTATATTATTTTGTATTTTATGGCGTTTCCCCTGAGTTTTTGTAAAAACCGTGTTTAAAGGTCACGTGTTTAAAGGTCGTATTTCCGTGTTCTGAGTGGAGAGGATGAGATAGGTGTTGGAGTGAGGGTAGTCGCTCTTTCACTCACGTGGTGTAACCCGAGTTTTTGGCCGATTTTTATCCATAAAAGAAAACGCTTTGTCCACGGTTTTTGAAGGAGTAGTAATAAAAGGAAGGACTAGAATTTCCATGATGTCAAATTTGTTTTTATAATAACACAACACCACATTTAAATTTCTTTACAAAAATTTTCCTTCTTCCTCCTCCTCTCTACTCCGTTATTTTGTGTGTGGAGGAGTTTCGCTTCTAGTGCACACACTGCTCGACTGCACACCTATATGAGAGAGATAGAGAGATACGCGCGAAGCTTCAATTTCTGACATGCCATTAAACTTCGATTTACATATATTGATCGCTGTATCCGAGCTTCCTCAACAAGGAGTACATATGATACAGATAGAGAGAGTGAGGGTATATCGTGAATCGCGCTCGCTCGCTCTCGCGCGCGCTACCAAGTGTTTTCTTGTGATTTTTCACTCTGTGTTTAGTGGTGTGTTTTAGTATCGCTAGATTGTCGTTTCAGTACGCTCAGCTCCCCCGCCGTGCTGTCGTCTTCTCTTTTCTCACACGCGTTTTTAGTTGTTGGTTTTGGTTTCTCCTCACCCCCCCCCCCTCCCCCTCCCCCCCCTCTCCGTGCCCTCCACTTTACTAGATGTGGAGTTTGGTTGACTTTTTGGAGAGGGTATTTCTCTCTCACTCAACCAGTGAGGGAAACCAAAAAAATTTGATTTTTGTTTATAGCATTGTAAGTATACTAGTTACATTTTCTAGTGTGGTTAATTTAATTATTTTTGGTTGTATATGGTTTTTGCTATAAGATTCAAGTGCGGAAATTTGTGAAAGTATATTTGGTTATGGACCAAAAGTTTGTGGTTTTGGTATGCTTAAATAGGATAGTTAAGCATGTTTTGATTGTCGGATTATGTTAAAAATGTCGTTTTAATAGGTTTTGGGTTGACCAAGTTTGACCAGAAAGTTTGACTAACTCGTAGCGAGTCGAGAAATTTTTGAAAGTTATTTTTGATAAAGAAAAGTGATAGTGTTCGCCTTTAGCTACGTTTTTCTAGGTTGATCGTCACGTAACTCTTAATAATGAACGTTTTACGGCCTTGTCAAGTTTGATTGTTTTTGGGGTAAAAGTCAACTACGAAGTTTGAATTTTGAAAGTCAAACTTGCGTATACTTTTGAATATGGTTTGTAATGAGCAATGGGTTCGTAATGTTAGTTAATTGATGATGAAATATGAAGTTCGGATTATATTATCCTTACTTTCGGTTACTTTCTAAAAATGGAAACTTTGTGGAAAAATGTTGTGATATTGTTAGTGCGTCAAAGTGAAATATTTTGCGTCGCACTTGGAGATTGTAGTATATGATTGTATATACGTAATAGTGATATATATAGAGATTCAAGTATGCATTATATGAATTATTATACTTTTAGTCACGTATGTATTATATAGGTCGCGGTTAAGATGTGAAGCTATTTGCGCTTGTTGATTTGATTGAATTGGATCTTTTGCTTAAGGTGAGTTCATAGCCTTGCATTTAAATATTTTGATTGCTTTTAAACCCGCAAGGGGGATACATGCTTAAGGTAGAGCTCTAACCATATCTTTCAATTCAGCAACATCGGGAGATACTCCGGAGGTGGAAGCGCTCGTACGCTATTGTCAAAGTCCTTTATTTCATGAACCGTTAATCGCGTTGTGAGGAGAGCGCTAATGCATTAAATAGATCTATTGGGTTTGACAACTCCGTTCGGGGTATGAATCCTTGTGAACACCCTGTCAAACGGACGTTTTGTATTTAGAAGTAGTAGGTATATGAAATAATACCTTGTTCTGGGGCAAATTGACATATGAAAGGATATATGTATTGTTAACGTTCGGTGTCATGAGCTTATTGCGTGAAAGAAAAGAGATGTTATACATTGTATTCATTGCAATGTTTTCCCGAGTACTAATTATGTGTTCAAAGGTTATTACTTATTGATTGTTTTAAACTCTATGAATTTCACTCAATAATTTTGTTGACGTTTTAAACATGTTTTATCCCAGGTAACCAAGGATGAAGGCAACTATGGCGTGGAGGTGTCGTGCGTGTGATGATTTGGTGAAAGACTACTTTTGTGTTCCTAATCTTTCAAAAACAATGTCTTGATATGTTTTAAAACAATGTCTTTAATTTGAAACAATTGTCTTTCAAATGTTGCAATGGTTGTGGTTACGATTCCTATGGGGACCTAAACGTATTTTATTTGATTAAATAATAGAACACATGTTTGTAAAATGTCTCATTTGGGTTGTTTTCTATTATCTTGGTGAATGGTGCTATTTAGGAACACCCAATTGCAATTTCCGCTGCGCAATCCAAAAATAGGGGTGTTACAGAGTGGTATCAAGAGCCTAAGGTTATAGAGAACTAGGTCGACTTTTTGAAAACCTAAACTATAACGCTTCTACATGCACGCCAAGACTCCTCGTTGCCATTGATTACATATAGAAAGAGAAGGAATGTTTATGCATGTGTTGTATGCATAAATTGTTATGTATTGATATATTTATGCATGTGTTGTATGCATAGATTGTTATGTGATTATATAATAATTATTATTATATATGTTTGGAGTATATTTGAGATATATATTGAACGAGAATGCCTCAAATTGTAAAAAAAAAATTGTTGCGCATTTATGCGAACTGTTATTTTAGATAATAGTATTCTTTTTGGAACACTATTGAATAAGTATTATATGATATTTTCTAGATTATCATGGCAAACATAATTCCTCCCGAACATGTGGATGATTTACCCGTAGTTGAGCCGAATCAACCCGATGTTGTTCCTGCTATTCCTGAGCCTGTCTTAGTGGATAAAGACGAGGACCCGAAAGAGGAAGAATTTAAGGAAGAATAAGAACCTCAAGAAGAAGAAGATATGGATATAGATGACAAAGAAGATGAGAATGAGCTGGAGTTGACGTTTCCTTATGAAGAGGCAGATCCTCTTAACCCACCGCCGCCTGCTTCTGATTCTGAGCCTGAAGATGTAATTGAGGTTGAGGTCACGGTTGAGTCCGAGGATGAGACTGTTCCTGTTAGTGTCCATGAGGTAGGTGAGTCGTCTACTATAACAACCCACAATTTCAGGTCATTTTACGTCAATAATTATTCAACTATTTATTTTAAACTTTTACGCGTTTATTTTATTTCTCAACCATTTTAGTTAAAATAGCGTGAAACTAAAAATCAACATTCAACGTAAACGACATGAAAACAAATAAAAGTTTACGTCAAACAACTGTTATATAATTTTACGGAGATAATTTATAACTTTTTATATTTTTCTAGATATTTTCTTAGATATTTTTCTAGATATTTTTCTAGATATTTTCCTAGATATTTTCTTAGATATTTTCCTAGATATTTTTCTAGATATTTTCCTAGATATTTTCTTAGATATTTTTTTAAATATCTTCTAGATATTTATCCTATAAATACTACACATTCACTAGACTTTTCACTTCATTCATTCATATACCAAAAACACCAAAATCTCTCTTTCTCTCCTTCATTTCCCACGGCACAAAACACCACCATAGGATCTTCATTTCCTTCCATTTCTTTGATAATTCTAGCATACAATGGTGTTCAGGGTATAATCTAAGGTGTTCCAAGTGGTTTTGCAAGTTAGGGTTCCATTTAAAGCAAGGGTTTATCAAGATCAAGTTAGGGTTTTCATAATCAAGGTTTGGGGTTTTCATAAGGATTTTGGGTTTAGAATCAAAATCTAGGGTTTCTAGTTCATCACATACTTGTTGCATTCCGGATCATTCTTGACGTTTCATTTTATTGATTTTCTATAATCAATACATTTCACTTGAGGTGAGTTTATAGCCCCACTTTCATTTGTTTTACATTTGCTTTACAAATCTTGGGGGAGAATACATGCTCGTTACAACTTGTTTACATATATCTTTTACAATCTCATTTACATACTTGATCTCGTAACTCATTTATATACTCGGATACATGAAACATTTTTACAAACTCATTTACATGATTGATTACAAACTTGTTTACATAAACGTTTACAAACTCATTACATGATTGCTTACAAACTCATTTTCATATCTCACAGTGAGATACAATACATGTTTTTACTTATGGACGCAACAACTTTACTTTTACTCGAATGATTATGGATTAGCTTATGTTGCATGAACTGTTAATTACTTGGAGGGTGACTCGCGCGAACTCACCCCTTAAATATGTGAATATATGCAAACACACAACAAGGGACGAAGTCATGCGAGAGCAAGAAAACCGGAAGCAGTATAGAGTGTTCCCGGGTCGTTATGTCCCAACGAGGCTGGAGATGGAAAATCGCAAGACGATTGATGATTGGTGTTTGAAAATGACAAGGATAAGATTATGATTGGGCACCAAACTTTAATCAGCAAATGCACATAAAACGAAAGCAAAAGAAAATAAGGCTGGAAAAAAAATAAAAAGCTAGAAATGGTAAAAAACACTTACTTTTACACTTAAGGACATAAAGGCTCAAATAAGCTTTAGTAGCAAATCAAAATGAGCTAAGATGACTACTAAATAAGCAAAAAATCAAAAGAATTATACTAAGCAAAGCAGGAGAAACAACAGTATCTAACAACAGTACTACCAGTATTAACTAACAGTACTAACTTGGAGTTATACTGCTAGTTATAATGTTTAGTATGGTAGCTTAAGGTAGTACTGTTAGGTTTAATGAAGCAAAAAATAGCATAACTAAGCTAAAACAGGTAATTAACTAACCCTTATCTAAGCACTCAAGCATAAAAAATAAGCAACCAGAATAGCTAGTATGGCATCTAAGCTAAAAAACTAAAAAACTGATAACTCTTGAGATACTTTGAATAGGAAATAGCTTAAATAGCTATCCCCTAAAGACAGTATAAGGAAAATGGTTTAATCTACCCTTAAAAAGCTAAAGGAATTCTTAATATAGCAGAAATAATAAGCTGGTAAGCTAAATAAACACCTAGACTAAGTTTTGAATAACAGTAACTAACTTGGAGTTAGTACTTGTAGCTTTTAGTTTAATCTGGCTAGTTGTTGAAGCAAAAATGAACTAGCAGTACTAACTAAAGTTAGTATCTGCTTGTTCAAAACAGCCTTAACAATTTCCAAATCACTTTTATTTCAAACTTATTGAAAATAGTTATCCAATATAACAAATTTAAAGCACTTAAGAGCAAACTTTAATCAAGAATAAGCATAAATAAGCACATAAGCACTTCTGCATTTAAATCGAAATGTAAGAAAGAGAGAGACTTACAAAACCCTTGCTCCAGAAACAGGGTTCATAATAATGAATCTACAAGCTCTAGCTTGTATAAAACAAGCTAGTGAGTGTCCATAAGCCCATCCAGAACTGGCTTATCATCCATAACATAAGCTGTGGTATATTTGAGAGTGATATTTGTGATTTTCTTTTAACTACTTAACTTTTTATCTTTACTTAATGAAAACAGCTTATAAGTAAGCTGTGGTGAGAGCTTTTTTGACACAAACCAATATGATAAGAAAACTTAACACTGGTTATTGTAATTATGCTAAAAACTTCAAACTTGCATTAATCTTGAAAGTGTTACAAAGCTGAAAGTAAAAAGCTGTAAATGACTTTGAAATTTAAACTAAGATTAAAAACTAATTAGTTACTAAAAACTAAAAAAACTAGATGCCTCAAAGGCTTACAAAAAGCTCTATTTATAGCCGAAGTCTTGGACTTGCAGCTTGTGCTTCTTTGTAGAGATAAAATAAAATGTTGCTTGTGTGTGTGGGGGGGTTCTACAAAAATCCCAGCTTTTTAATTTATTGTGCTTCTTTGGTGGGCAATCTTCCAGCCATCGAAATGCTTTGGGAATGGAGAGGATATTGCCAAACTATGGATTTATACAACTGTGGGGGGGGGGGGGGGTTGTTTAGGGTGGGATGAATTTGTTTTTGGCTAGGGTGAGGAGTGGTTTTGCAGGGGAGAAGTATGGGGCGACATACAAGTTGTAACTGGGTTTGTTAAGGCGGGAAAGAAGACTTTTTGGGGAAGTAGCAGTTTTGTCCCCTCAAGTTATATAACTTGAATGCAATCTCTACCCGGTTGGCAGTTATAGTCCCTCATCTTGTTATTTTAGTAATACAACTTGAGGTTTGGCAGTTTTAGCCCCTCAAGTTGTATTTTCTTCATTTGGTTGACTTTTGACTTTGTCCTTTCCATTCCGTGCTTGGATTTGTTTGTTTTTGGCTTTCTTTTTGTTCCTTTTCTTGAATATCCGTTTCCTGCACAATACAAATGCAAAACATACAAATACAATGTATTTTTGGTACGTTTTTAGTCATTTAAGTCCGTTTTTAATGGAAAATGGTATGTGTAATTAAGCACATACCAAAATCCCCCATACTAAGGTATTGTCGTGTCCTCACGCAATGTTATGAAGTAAACACTTACGAAAACTAAGAATCTCAATCCCCCTCGACTAATAACCTCGAAAAGTAGCAAAGTGTTCGTCAAGGAGAACTAAAGAATCAATAGCTTCGACAAGTCCTGTTTTCACCAATTTTTCATATGTACACTAACTATCCCTAATATTTTTGGATTTTCCTTTTTCTTTTCTTGACTGCCTGTTCGACTTCCTTTATTTTATAAACACTGGGATCATAGAATGAGAAACGTCCATAGAATAATCTACGGATGTCCTGACGGATAAATTCATCGTCCCCGATTTTTCACTAGATCCAAACCAAGCAATTAAACAAGATCATTTGTCAATATAAGTCTAAATGTTAAGCACTCATACTTATGACTTGTGAACTTTTAACTCCCAACACGGATATATGATTTAAATGTGTGTACTCATTTCAACTCAACCATAGATCAACTTATTTTCATAGTCGTAATTCAAGATGAATCATGACTCAAAGCAACAACTTATTAAGACCTTGTAACTTGATTTCAAAGAACGAAAATTTATCTGTAGAACTTTTTGCAATATCTTTATCATCATTGGTCATAAGTTCTTAAAGCTAGGAATGCGTTGCTTAGTTTGAACACCTACCTAGGCCTCGCTCCCTAGTAGGATATCACAACCAACGACCGGTGTTCTTAGTTTGAAAACCCACCCCGTTGCTAGCGTAGAGGGAAATCACATCAACACCTTCTTCCTAATATGGCTAAGGATAGGTGACTCGCCGAAACCTACACCTTAGAACTCATGTATATATGATACGAATAAACTCAAGGATGAGAATCCGCGAGA